>WTXV02039331.1:0-11636 GCA_009823435.2 Nymphicus hollandicus | reverse complement strand
AAGCCCCATCCAACCTGGCCTTGAACACTGCCAGGGATGGGGCAGCCACAGCTTCTCTGGGCAACCTGTGCCAGTGCACTGCAGACACCAACCAGGGCAGCTGGATTATGCCTCTGCCTCTCTGGCCACTGTCCTGCTTGCACAGCCCAGGAGGTGGCTGTATCCCCCTTGCTGCGAGATGGGAGGTGACGGTGGTGCTGCAAGCACAGCAGTGAGGTTGGCTATGGCCAGGCCTGGAAACCTGTGAATGTGCAAAACTTTGTGTGTGGAGCTCTGTGAAGCTGTTTAAAAGAGAGGTTCATTGATGGGGATGGAGCACTTCATTCTAGATGTGTGCTTTGGCTGTCCAGGCTGGCTTGTGATTTCTTATCACGCCTTCACTGCCCATCTAATACAAACAGGAGAGTGGGAGGCTGTCCTTCACACAGGCCAGGTTTCATGGGAAGAAATGTGTAGGGTGAGGAGCATAGATGAAAGTGGATGGAATAAAACAGATGGTGTCGGGGCCATGAGCGCATCCCCCTTACAGGAGTTTAGCTGGCAGAGGCCAAGGTCAGCCCTGGTGCTGATATAAGATGTTGTGAGCAAAGCTGGAGGTGATGCCAGCAACTCCTTTCCTTTGGGATCTGCTTTTAAGCTGCAGAGTCACCAGCCCCCACCTTTGCAGCTGTGCCACAGCTGGCTCAGTGCCCAGTCTTGGACCTCCTCCACTCCAACATGGACCAGGGTTTGAGCTTGATCCCAGATGTACCTCACTGCCAGGTGGCCTTGGGCTGCCCTGGCCACCATCTCCAGACCTGCTCCTGACCCTGACTGGCTGCTATGTACCCCTGTTCCTTGTTGCTGGGGACCTTGCTGCTCCCCAACCCACATCAACAGAAATGATTTGACTTTGGCCAGCTCTTGGAGGGACAGGCACCGTGACCCCAAAGCAGCACAAGTGGTGCTGGTGTTGAAAGCAATCTGTATTTTTCCTCTATCCCTTCAAACTCTTACCCATCCCTACATACCCTTACATACCCTCCTCATGCAGATATGTGACTGAACCCATGTGGGTAATGTCAATAAGCAGAGCTATTTGTACATTAGTATTTGTGGCCTGGAGGTCAGGGGTGTTTGCAAACAGGAAAGCACAGCTTGGCCTTGCAGCATCAGTTCTGAATGTGGCATAGGCAAAATCTCCCAATTCTGCCTTTGTTTTCCTTGTGCTTACCAGTAAGCAATACCTGTGCTGATGCAATGGGTGACAGCAAGGCTTTGGGTGATGTGCAGAGCTCAGGAATATTAGAATCCTTGAACCCTATAATCCCAGGTTGGAAGGGACTTCAAAGATCATCTGGTCCAACCTTTCTAGGCAAAGCACAACCTAGACTGGATGCTCCAGCACCTTGTCCAGCTGAATCTTAACAGTGTCCAATGCTGGGGAATCCAACTTCTTTTAGTGGGACAACGCTGCAAGCTCACCTGCTTCTGCAGCTTTACCGGGGTGAGCAGTGCTGGCTGTGGGAACACCAGTGCCCTCGAGCACACCCCTAGGACTGAGCACTGCCTGCACCTCTGCACCTCTATAACTAACCTTGGGGTCCTGCTGCTCCCCAGCCCACTGCTCAGCGCAAAGACCCACTGGCACTTGAGGCGAGTGTCACCTCTGAACGTGCGGACCTACCAGACCTTCCCCTCGGGGAAGAGAATCAGCACTGAGGAGAGACAGAACCGGAACACCTATTTCGAGTACCGAGCCTAAGCAGTGGCATCCAGCCTGCCCCCCGTGGAAACCTCGTTTTCCAGCTGGGAGAGAAATAACGGGAAAATAAAGCAGAAAGAACTTGCTGTCTCGGTGTCATGAATGAGTTTAGCATCGCCTAAAGAATCATCATCAAAGTTATTAGCAAAAGGAGTTTTAATATGAACTTCTAAATTGTGGCCTAACAAAGTTCAATAGCAAGGTTCACTCTATTCCTTACTGCATGGATGGAACATACAAAGGAAAATCAAGTTAGAATCGAGCTAGAATGATTTACACAGAGACCAAGGATGCAAAAGGGTAAGGAAAACCCTTCCACTGATCATGAGGTTCAGGGTAGATCCCCTTGCTTTAGGTACAGCTAAATCCAGTCTTAGTCCCAGACTTGGTCAATGGTTTGTGTCTCATGGAAGAAATAAAAAGAGTAAGGAAATCCTCCCATTGAGTCGCAAGGCTCAAAGTGGAGCCCTTTTGCTTTCTAAACTCCTGATGGAGCTTAGGTGAGGCTAAAGCCAGTCTTGGTCCCAGACTTGGTCAATGGTTTGTGTCTAAAGGGTTACATGTGTAATCAGTTAGGGTCACCTAAAGAATCACTGTAGAAGATATCAGTGAAAGGTGATCTTGATATGATGTTGTAAAAGTACCAGTTCACCACAGATGGGATTTTTACACTTTTGACCTAGCAGCAGTCTATGGTTCTAAGTTGGATCACAAGATCCAGCAGCTGTCTAAGGTTATTCACCATTTAAGGTGGATCACAAAAGTTAGTCGAGGTCCATCATTGACTAATTTAACACTTACAAAGTGAGACAATAAGGTTTACTACAGTCACAACAGTGACTTAATTACAGATCTGAGGTGACAAGATTCACACTATAGTTGCTATAGGGTATCTAAAATCAATTTACCCACACATGCACACAGGCACAAAGAGGTATGTATGTATATGTCTGTATATATGTATGCATGTATAAAAGTATACCTGTTGAAAATCCCACTTGAGTGTCGTGAAATATTCACATCAAATGTCTTGCCACTTCTCAGGGGGCAAGGAGGAGAGGGGAGTCTTCAGCTTTTGGTGACAGTCCTCCAAACTTTGCACACTTGAAATAGTTGCTCAGTGTGAGGAGTCCCTGCCCATGGCAGGGGGGTTGGAACTTGATGATCTTAAGGTCCTTTCCAACCCTAACTATTCTATGATTCTATGAAATGCTGTCACAGCCCGCGGCGGTCCAGGGGAGCTCAAAGGGCCTTCCTTAGGACCACTCTTTGTACAGTCACAAGATGATTTACTTTAGTCATCTGTAAATTTCCACCCTGGCCACAATCCAAGCCGGTAATTACTGGAATTTTCAAAATTCCAGTAACTATGGTACCGTTCCTCTCAGGCTATGACCAAGGTGAGGAATGTTCCAAGGCTGTCGGGGGATGACTGATTATCCCTGCTTTCACTTCCCACCTTGGCCAGGCAACAGGCGTCTCTCGTACGGTCAGTGCCTCCTGCCTTAGCTATGCATGAGTGCCTGGTACGGACAAGGGACGCTTCACTGCCCAACTCATAACACAAAGGACATGACCTGACTGGATTTCCTGAGGTCATAGAGCTGCCAAGAGGAGGTGGGGGAGAAGAAATGCACCACCACACTCCAGCTTTGTGCGTTATGGAGACCAGCCGGGATGCTCTTTATCCATGGCCTCCAAGGAGAGAGGGCAGCTGCCCACCATGCAGCTCCTTTTGTGATTTGGGATGAGCAATGGGCTGAGGAGAGATTGAGGACAAGCAGGGGATTAGCTCAGTTTGATGTGGTCACTGTCAGGCAGGCAAAATGTCCCTGCTCAGCCCCTGGCTCTGCACGCTGCTGCATCACCAGGGTGGAAAGGCAGCTCTGCCCTGGTCAAGGCTCTGCTTGCAGCAGTGGGAAGTCACCGAGGATCCTCTTACCTGGATCACCAGTTGCAATGGTGGGGAAGAAGAAGACCACATGGACTTCAGTGTAGTCACCAGTGACCTCAGGCAAAGTCTGAGCCTGCAGACTGCATGAAATCATCCAGGGTAATGAAGTCTAGGCTGCAGTACAATGTCCCTGTGTGGGCAAGGGGCAGTGCACGGCCTCACCCCTGCTTAATTTATTTGGGTAGATGCATTTTCTCCTGTGATTTTGAACATGGGTGGTGTGGCAGGGCATGGACAGTCTCTGTCACTGATGCTGACAGCCAGAGCTCTGCCCACATGTGCCACCTATCCATAAGGGCATGTGGTGCCTTTGGGCCTCTAGCCACTTTGCAAACTGTGGTCATATTGGAGAGACGTCTGCTTACCTCTGAAAAGCATTTCTCTGGGTGTCAGCCTGTGCCCTTTACCCATAGGGCTGGAGAAGGGGTCCTGACCCCTCTCTGAACCATTATGGGCAGAACTCCATCTCCCACCCTGTCTAAGAGCTGCTGAGAGGGAGGGCAGAGGCAGGAGCTCTAGCCACATCCCGGGGCCCTTTCCTACTTATCTGGTTCATAACCAGACTCCTGTCTGATTCCATACCAGATTCAAAGCACAGAAGTACCCCAGCAATAAGGGGCTTTTTGTAGCAGCTTTTTTGGAAACCCAGAGATAGGTTTTTTTAATAACTTTTTATTTACTTTTCCCCCCACTCACTGACATCTGAAGTGAAATAACCCTTTTAAACTTATCTCCTCATCACTCCCTAGCCAGCACATTTCATGCACTTAGAGCAAGCTGATGGGGACTAACTACTGCAGCACTTCAAAAGCCTGGGTTTAACGCACCAAGGAAAGTCCTCATGTATTTTAGTGCATTACTAAAATCACTTTATACTCCTGCCAGGTCATCATTCACGGTGAGACAGAGTTGTGCATGCTTTGTAGGGCTTGTTCCTTGGCCAAGAACAGCCAGGCAGCATTTACGGCGTGGGGAGAGGATGTGTGCAGCAGCCACAAAAACCAAAGTCACTTTGAGCCAGTGGTGCAAAGGCTAAACAGTAAGAGACATCTGTTTATCTGAACTGCAAGGCAAAATTCATTAAGGGCACCATTTCCACCAAATTTCATTTGGATCTTTGGAAGGGCCTTGCATGTCGACTCTGACATGGCTGCTGGGTTGTCCCTTGTCTGGGTGCTGCATCATACACTGGAGCCCTGAATTAAACAGGAGGTTTGAGATCATTAGTGCAGAAGGTCAGGCTGTGTGGAGATCAGCCCCTCGCATGGGTCACCCCTTCCAGGCCCAGGGTCTGACCCTGAAATTGCTTTTATGCACCCGGAGTGATGCTGCAGGGGTAGGACCTGAGCATTTGCCCACCTGCCTGTGCTGCAGAGTGGGACTTGGGTATCTCAGCCCTCACTCCCCTCCCAGGAGCTCTCTGGTGGGTTTGAGGGGGCTGCTGGGTTCATGGAGCACCTCTGCCTTTTCTCCCGGGCTAATAGCTCCTACCCAAGGTAGATGAGTCCAAATCTTCCTTCACTGATGACTCTGGACCACAGCCAACCCAGAGTCTAACATTTTAAATGCCAGGAGAGGACTTTTCAGCCTTTTCATTGACTTTTCACATTCATGTGAGTCCTTTCTGCAGCTCCTCGCTATCAGTCTGATCCCCTCACCACCAACCCCCGTTCCTGTAGATGCTGGAGGAGCTCCATAACCTTGTCCTTGAAGCTCCCTGCAGCCCCCCCACACATCAAAGCCAGTGCTGCAAATAAATCTCTCTTATGTTCTTCGCTCTGGCCAAGACTTCCAAGACAGACTCATCCTTCCAGACACCCCAGCACGTAGAGAAACCCCTTCTCTTTAATTCATACCCAGCACGGTCCAAGCACCAAACCCTACAAGGTGGTTCCCATAATGAAGAAACCTCTCCCTCTTCCCGCGGTCCATTAAACATGGTGGGAGCACACAGGGGTTATCAGACCATGTCCTCAGAAGATGACTTGTCTGTCATCAGGTCTCCTGGCAGGGAGCTGGCAGGGGAGAGAATCTTACCATAAATACCCAACGCGGGGTCTATTTTCAGCCTGGGACGTGCTTTGTCACTGCCTGGCACATCCTCGAGTGGTGCGTGGCAGGAGTCATCTGCAGGCAGGGAAAAGAGGGTGGCCTGAATACACCCTGTGGGGTTTAAGTACAGGAAAGCAAATGAAAGCAGATGCAAAAGAATCTCACTGTGAAGAAACCTTCCTGAGAACATCACGGTGGGTTTCCAAGCTTTAAACCATGCTGGAAATCATTGCATCCTGTGTAATGGAGGCAAGGAACATTTCAATCACTTTCCTGTCTCCTTCTCCCTCCACCTCCCTGGCACTCCAGTGAAGGCACCAAGAATACCTTGGCTTTTCCAGGACATATTTTGAACAGCCAGTTCTGGTGACCCTGTTTCTGTAGCCCTTTAATGCAAAGACAAATGGAAACGTTTTCAGCATATTTTGACAGGGGCCTGTAGGGACAGACAATGGGGAATGGCTTTAACCTGACAGAGGGGAGATTGAGGGGAGATCTTAGGCAGAAGTTGTTCCCTGTGAGGGTGCTGAGGCCCTGGTACAGGGTGCCCAGAGAAGCTGTGGCTGCCCCATCCCTGGCAGTGTTCAAGGCCAGGTTGGACAGGGCTTGGAGCAACCTGGTATAGTGAAAGGTGTCCCTGCCCGTGGCAGGGGGTTGGGACTGGATGAGTTTTGGGGTCCCTTCCCACCCAAACCATTCTATGATTATGCAGCAGATGGGTTGACCCCAGCAGTGTGTGATGTGCCAGGGTGACAACCATGGGGAACTGAGGAATAGCATGATCCTGATGAAGCACATATATTTTTGGCTATTTAGAGCTGTAAAACTCTTCTTAGGACACGAAGCAAATTAAAACCACCTCATGTTTATACCCTTAGAGCCTCTCTCAGGGCTTCTGCTGTTTTCATGTACTCACTGGGGCTTTGATGATCAGGAACCTTTGCTCTGCAGTCCTGATACCTCGCAGGCAGGGTCAGAGCAAGGATGAGACCAGGCTGCTGGACTGATGCTGCTGGTGGAAGCAGCCTCCTTTACCCCCCAACAATTCCATGCCTTGTTTCCAAAGCAGAAGGTATCTGTCTTGCAGCAGGGTGTCTGTCCTGCTGCAGCTGAGGCCAAACTGTCCTGCTGTGCTGGGGACTCCTTCCCTTTGCTTCTTCCTTTAGAGGGCACCAGCAGCCTGCAAACCGTGCTCCGTGGTCAGCGTGGTCAGGTGGAAGGGGGGCTATGGGACCCCCAGTCCTTAGGGCTGGTTTCTGAGCTGGCTGCTTGCATAGACACTGAATTTACCTTCCTGCATCTCCACGCAGCTCTTGCCCCACGCTGGCACCACGATGCCGTGGGGCAGCCCCAGCACTATGCTCAGTGCAGCTATGGTGCAGGGACATGCCATGGATGTGCGGGCAAGGCAGGGGACAGATGCTTCTCCTGCCTCAGTTTCCTGTACCCCCTCCCTTGCTCATTTGGACTGTGCAGCCAGGGCCTTCCCTGGGTGTGCAGGAAGCCTGAGGCAACAGATCCCATGGGGGCAGTGACAGCTTGTATGGCACTCAGGCATCCCTCCTGCGCCTGACATGGGGCCAGGGTCAGTTACAAGGGAAGGACAAGGTAGGAATAATGGGGTGCTCGGGGGGTAGAGACAAGCTCCAGTTTGCAAAACCCAGCTGCATTTTCCAGCTGCTTTGGCTCCCAGCCCTCTGACATGGTGCTGGTGTCTGCAGGGACCGGGTGCCTGCAGAGAAGGGAAAACCACAAACCCCGCTGAGGGACAGGGATCCCCGAGGGGCTGTCACTGTCTGGGACTGTGATGGCTCAGCTGTGTCTCGGATTAAAGCCCACTATCCAAGCAAGGCTCTTGGATGTCCCTGCCACAGTGGGAAGTGTTTTTCCTTTGCAGAGGCTCAGCCCTGATAACCCAGACATGATGGGGTGATGGGGAGGCAGCAGAGGAGGAGCAGCCAGGTTAGAAATAAAGGAATCATAGAATCTTAGAATCCCAGGTTGGAAGGGACTTAAAGAATCATATGGTCCAACATTGTTAGGCAAAGCAAGACCGAGACCATGTCCAGTTGTATCTTAGGTGTCCAATGTTGAGCAGTCCAATGTTGAGCAGTCCAGCGCTTCCCTGGGGACATTATTCCGGTGGATGGTTGCTCTCATTGTGAAAGGTTTTTGTCTTGTGTCCAGTCAGAATCTTCCCATTAGTAACTTGTGCCCATCACCCCTTGCCTTTTCCATGTGACTCCTTGTCAAAAGGAGTCTTCCATGTATCCACCCTTTAAATACTGGAACATGGGGATAAGGTCTCCCCTGAGCCTTCTCTTCTCCAGGCTGAACAAGCCCAGCTCTCTCAGCCTTTCCTTACATGGCTGCCCAGTGCTTGGATCATCTTTGTGACCCTTCTCTGGACTCTCTCCAGCCCGTCCTCATCTTCTTTCTACAGTGAGGACCAAAACTGGACACAGTATTCCTGGTGTGGCCTGACAAGCTCTGAGCAGCATGGGAGCATCCTCTCTGCACCAAAAGCCTAGGGCAGGATATGAAGATAGCCTTGAAACAGCCTGAGATGGCTGGAGTTCATGGGGGAAAATATGTTCAAAGAAACCCCCTTCATCAGCCCTTTCATGTTGAGCTCCCCTGGAAAATCCCATTGGGCTGACACTGACCAATCCCTCAGGAAGTGCTGGCATGGTGGATTACATGCCGACCGCATTAGAGACACAAGAAACCTTCTGGGGGGTGTCTGGTGAGGAGGAGCTGGTGGACTGGGATAGCATGGAGGTGGAGGTGCTGGGAGCAGGTTCCCTATCCCTGGATGCTCCAGAGAGAAGCCAGGCAGAGCCCCAGGGACCCAGCCCGGGCACCAGCAAGAGTTCACTGAACCTGAGGTACTGAGAGAACAAACCAAAATGTGTAGTGCTCCAGGGACCAGAGTATTCCAGAAGAATTTTACTTCACTGGAAAAGCTCCAACCATCGAAAGGATGATGTAGGGATAAAATCCAAAGTGTCAGGGAGGACTATATAAGGCGGTGCATGGAGGGTACAATGTCATCAGTCATTAAAACACGCTAGGGAGCCCTGAGGTGCTCTGCTACAGCAGAAATTTGAGGGCAGTTGCCTCAAAGGCAACGCTGGTGTTGCCGGGAGCACACTGTGATTTCCAGGCCTGCACTGCTGGGTGGTGGGAACCACCACTGGGTTGAGGAGGAGGAACGTGGTCACAGTCACAGCATTTATGGGGAAGAGGCGCACGCTGACAGGGACAGTGCAAGTGTCACTGACAAACCTTGTATCCATAGAGAGTGAAATCCTCATTAAACTTCAGGGACAAGTCAAGCATCCTCCTGCAGTCCTAGGGAAGGGGACACCAACTCCTCCATGCTGTAGGTGGAGGTGCTCCTCTACCCTGACCAAGGTTGCATGGCAAGGTGCAACATGGCTGCATCCTTGAGACTGTGGTTTGGGGACCACATTGTTAATATCATTGTTCCTGGGTGCTGCTCCTCTGGGCAGCATTGGCCACGTTGGAGGGTGGCTGCTGTTGAGCAGGGAAAGGTGAGGAGTGCTCATCTCAGCTCAGCCATCTCGGGATGCCAGCGCAGGGACAGGGCACTGAGCTCTGTGTGCTGCTGGGCATCTCACTGCCTCCTCTCATGCTCCCTTTGACGTGTCTGTAATACCCAGGGGCTGGAGAAGCAACGTGCCTGGACATGCCCAGACATCTTCTTATGTATAAATGTCCTTTCCGTTTCTAAAAATGGCCCTAGACAGTGTAGATCATCTCTGGGTGAGCCAGAGGGTGGATTTCCCCCACTGGTTCAGGCCCAAGCTCTAGGATGGATCTAGCCCATGGTGTGGACCATTTCCTATCTCTCTCTTTCATGTGGCCCTGAGCCTGCAGACCTCACACCCTCCTGAGCTCCCTCTTTTCCGGGTAGAAGAGGTCCTTCCTCTCCTCCTAGGGCAGCTGAGCCACTGCACTGGCCAAGCAGTGCCACCTAATACAGCTTTCATTTCCTTTGGGCATGCTTTACAGAGCTGCATGACACTCTCAAACACACAGCTGGAAGCAGTGTCCTCCTTTGACATTCCCAAATGCACGGTTGGAAGCAACGTCCTCCTTGAACAGCCCCAGACACATGGTTAGTACTGATGTCCTCCTTTGTTCACTCTTGCCTTCCTGGGAACCCCTAATATGAGTTTTGCCTTCAAGCCCAAGCATCTCTCCAAAACTGTGACATATTCCTGCCTTTCACACAGGCATGGGGAAAAAGCAAAGGGGGAAAGGGAAGGAAAACCCCTAACTGTCCATCTTATTCCCTTCATTCCTTCAATCACAGGTTGCCAAGGAGGTGGCAGATGCCTCATCTCTGGAAACAGTGGCTCTGAGCCACCTGATATAATTAAAGATTCCCCTGCCCATGGGCAGGGGCGTTAGAACTCGATGACCTTTAAATGTCCCTTCCCACCCAAACCATTCTGTGATTCTGTGATCCACCACAGCAGAGATGCCAGGGATAACTGCCATGGTTGTTTACTGCACTCTTCCCACACTCCAGCATGTTCCATTAATTAAGTCAAGCTCAGTGCTTTGCAAATGCATGTTGATTTTCTCCAGACCCAGCTCAGCTCCAAGCAGACCCTCTCCTCCTCTTCTGCCTCTGGAAAAGCAGTTCTCCCTCTGACCATCCCTTCCCTTGACCACCGCTTCCCTCTGACCACCCTTCCCCACCTTGTCTGCTCCCAGATCTTGGCTCAGACTCCTCCAGAACATGGGGTCCCCTGAGCCCCTAGCCTGAGCATCGTCTGGCACAGCCACCGGCACCACTTGACCAGCTAAAGGTTAACTTGGGTTGGCACCCACCCTGACAGCTCCAGCTCCTGTCTTGCCATGTTTTTCCAGCTGTATAAGCAGGCAGAGAGATGTTTATGGGATCAGTCTGGTGCTCTTTACCATCTTAGACAACTTCCTGAGCAAATGACACTGGCTTTTTCCCACCTTTCTGTGTTCAGACTGGAGCTTGTTTGTTGGGATCTGGTTTACCATGTATTCACCCACCAGCAGCACGAAGCACGCCCCGTGTTAGATACTCGCATAAAGCGTAACAACAACAAAGTGTTTGTTTTCTGACTCCCAACATGAAAAAAAAACCCCTCTGTGTCCCCCACCCCCAGCTCTGTGCAAAATTCAGTTGTCCAAAGGCAAAGCAGAGCCCTTCCCGTGTGCTTGGTGCCGGGTTATCTGCATAAGCAATGAAGGTAGACGAGCGAGCGTGAGCTGCCTGCTGGAGACCTCCGTCCTGCTGTTATGGGAACACGGACGGTCGTGTCTTCTTTATTGTCTGCTCAGTGGGTAATGACTGCAGAGGCGGCCCGGGGAGAGGCTGGCTTGATCATTTTATAGCCCTCCTGAAATGCAAAGCGTTCATCTGAAATGATCCATGGCAGACGCGTGGCGAGACTGTCCCCAGCTCACTCTGTGCCGGGGATGCTGCAGGAATAAATAAGAGGAGGGAGTCTCCGCCCTGGTCCTCTCGCCTGGGAGAGCTGGTTCTGTTTGACAAAGGGGAGATTTCTGCTTGGGAGGAGGAGGAGAGCTGTGTGGCATCAGGGCCAGCACCCTAAAGTCCTGCCTGAAGGAAGGGGTCTTCTGCAAATCCTGGAGAAACCCCTTGAGACAGGCGACTGTTGAGTGGGTGCAAGGCAATGGGATGCATCCTGCACCTCCTCAGGGGATCCTCGGGGCTGTTTCTGGCTTTGCAAAGAGGGACCCTGCTGATCTGGGGCTCCCCAACATGTAAAAGGGGACCCAAAGCCAAGCAAGCTGGGCTTGTTCAGCCTGGAGAAGAGAAGGCTCCAGGGAGACCTTAGAGCAGCTTCCAGT
>WTXV02039327.1:20780-36066 GCA_009823435.2 Nymphicus hollandicus | reverse complement strand
AGCATATTGGCTACCAAAACACCACATATTTGCAATCCAGTGGTAAAATTTCAGAAAAGGAAACACTTGGTATAATATCTGTAATGTGAATTCTGTTATGAGAGCAGAGAACAAACTGGCAGCCAGGAACTGCCTGGGGGATGAGGAAGTATCATGAGGTCTTAAATGTGAGTAAATAACTATCCAAAACGCTACTGGGGAGCCAGTGTAAGATCTTTACACCATGTGTAGAACATGAAGATATGTAGGTCTGAATTAAAATTGCATGAGGGGTAACTTGAAGTGCAGTGCTTGTAGGCATGATATTACAGGGATAAAAGAGGAGGATGGCTATTAATCAGGAGAGGTAATATTCCCACTTGTGGTTCCAAATTACCAAGACAGTTTTCCTGTTAGAATATTCTTACATATGTGGATTTATGATTGCTGTGTTTTGGTAGTACATTAATCTACATACTCTATCTGTATCTCTTTTTATTGAAATGCTCGTCAAATTGTTAATACAGGTATTTCAGCATGCTAGTGCCTTCACCTGTGGAACTACATATGGTACAGATTTGGTATTAGCATAAAAGAAGGTGCCTCACTCTTCAGAACAGAGCTTGCACTGCAGAACATGGCAAATATTTCCTTACATCATCTTGTGTTCAGTTTGAAGTGCTTTATTTTACAACAAACTGATGTTTTTGCATTTTGGCCCTTAGGCTCTGAGCACACATTTGTAGAATGAGGAAAAACAAATGTCTGGGTTATACAAAGTTAATAAACCCAGCTGCTATTAACAGCTCACTGTACCAGTGTTCCATGCATCAGTGTAAGTGCTGTTTTATGTTGTTTTAAGATGAAGGAAAGGGAAGGAAGGAGCTAGCATGAGGATGAAACAAGGCAAAAGTGTATATCTAGGTATAAAATATAAAAGGTTTGCTTATGAAAAGGATGATAAATTAATACTTTGTATTAAAAATACTTGGTGTAGAGATCTCTATATTCCAAGGAACATTGTGAGGAAACCCATCAATCATTCACAGACATAGTACTATTGTGGTGGCCACATACATGAGGATATAACTTAAGTAATTTGTCAGAGTAAAACTGGCTCATTAATGATGAGTACTCAAGGTCAAAGTGAGAAACAAGAGTCACCCCGTAATATTTTCATGCAGGTAACTGGATATTCCCTGTTAGCTTGGTTAGTTTAGGCAAGGGGCAGTATGTTTTTCTATTACTGAATATATAGCAGGAAACAGGACAAGAAGTCTGTTTTAATTTGGTAAAGTTTTTACTCAGAGAAGGGAGAAGAACAAAGAAAGCAACTTCTGTCCTTCCTCTGCTGTGTCTCTATGGTCATTCTTTGTGATGTGAAATAAGCTCTACCTTTCTGTCTTTTCTCTTCTGAATATGTATGAACTCATGCTTTAACGATCTAGCAGCAAGGAAATCAGGCGGGTAGGGAAGCTCTTCAGTAGAGCTGGAAGAAGTTGCTAGCTTCTAGGTTTGGGTTTTTTTTTTATCTTTAACCGACATCTTTTTTCTGGTCTGGGGCATATGTATTTCTAGCATCGTTTCACCATGTTTAACTTTTATTCAGAGTCCAGTGATGACTTAAACATGAACAAATCAAGCAACTTTTATTTTATCTTGAAGAAAATCCTCAATGCAAAAGTCATTACAACAGAAGCGAGAGTTTATTTTTCTAAAAGCACAAATAGAAAATAAAATGATGAAGTTGAAAGGGTTGCAAAATTGTTGGCAATTCACTAAACTGCAGAAGGACTTTTCCTCTCTTTTTATCTGTGGCTAACATACTTGCCCAGTCACAGTGTTAGACTTCAATTCAATTCCTTTTTCTGCCTGAAGGGATTAAAAGTTGAACTTCTCATCTTTGTAGCGTAACTACCAAACTGTAGCCAGCTCTGAGGAAGCACTTACTCCTTCCTGTTTGGAGCTATTCTACTGTAAAGTAGAATTGGTTACCAAGACAGCTATTTTCAACTTACTGAAACAAAGAAAAAAGGAAATAATCACATCCAAGAGCACTGTAAGTCTTTGATTGTGAGGTAACTGCTTCCAGTCTTGTGTGTTTCATAGGTGACTTGAATTAGTGTCACCATATTTCCCTCCATTTTCTCTCCCCCAGAGCCATGTGCTGAGCTCCTGCTACTCTTGTGCAAGCACTAGTGATTGGTGACAGCTGGAGAAGGGAATATATATAATTTTCTAAAACTTCTAGATTTTTTGGAAGCCTGATAAGTACACTGATCTTGCTCACCTCATTACTTATGTATTCATTAATGCTGATGATGGAAGGCTTGGGAATACCTGAAGGAAAGGGTCGCTCCTTTCGGTGGGAACATCTTACCTAGAGGTGAACTGGCGGTGTAACCACATCCTGAGAGTGTGGCACAAGCTCATACTATGAAGTTTCTTAGTTTTTTGATAGAAGAGTGGTATTGTTGCTGTTTTTCATTTCATAGATCAAGCCTGCAGCACCTGACTCAAATTTAATAGCTTTGGGAAAGCTAACATCATACCCTTAAAACAACTTGAATCTCTTTGCAGAAGTTATCATTAAGTATTCACTGTAACACTTCCTACCTTAATCCACTTTCTAATTGCATGTTTTGCCTTAAATACTGCACATAGCGTGACTCTTTCTTCCTTCTCTTCTTTCTTGCCATGTCCTTCATGCTTCATGTTAAATGTAGTTTTTTACTTTATTTTTTTTTAAAGCTAGAATTTGACATGAGATTTTGTGACATGTAACTGTACAAGTTTGTTGTACTATAACATATAGTTTCATGACAGGTTTGTAAACACAGTATTAGTTTTTGATACTTGGAATTATTAACTCAGAAAAGTTTACTCCTGTATTTAAATGTTATGGTTCTGAATCCATAAAACTGCTATTCAGGACCTTCATCAGAACAAACTCTTCCTTAACTTCAACATCTCTTGAAAAATCCAAATACACTGGCTTGTCAAAAGAATGATTATTGATGTCAGAAGAAAAAAGTCTAGGTAAGGTAAGCAGTGAACTCAGACACCTGTTTGGTAATAATAAATTGCTCTGGTGTGTGGTTCTTGGTTGTCTTAATCATACAGATTTCAGAGCAGCCACAGTTACAGTTGTTAATGTGCTTAAGTTATGAGGGAATCCAAAAAAGTTTGCTAGAGAAAGCTGCAGCTCTCTCTGAACCAGCATTTCTACCAGTGTTAACTGACAGAGTAGTAGCAATTATAACGCACCTTTTCTATTGACAGACTGACACTCTGCTCTGCTGAGGAATTTAACAGGAGAAATTGCTCTGCGATTACAAACTTACATGTTTTTCTATGAACTTCTCTGAATTAATTGCCTAGTATACACTTGTGTCTAGCATACATCTTTCTTCCAGCTAAATATTATTGTTCAAATGTCACTTTGTCCCTTGTTTTATGCTGCAGCTGCTTCATTATTCACTTAATATCAGTCATCTGTGTGAGTCTGAGGTATTTTTTAGTCTTTTAAATTCCACGTTCCACTAAATGAAATCATCAAAGTGTCTTACTGAAATGAAACAGTACTGGGTTCATGAGATCAGTCACCTTTACTAGACATCAGTCATTACCCAAAGCAATGAGCAAAAGTTTCATCCTACTGCCTCTGCCTCAGGCTTTAGGATCCCAGGTGGGAGGAAGGCTTTTCTGGAAGGAAAGTCCTCATTCCTGTATGTATGTTCATACTGATCCAGTTTTTGAAAAATCATTCTGCAGATAACAAGAAACAATTTAACGCCCAAATACTTTCTTTGGAATTGAGGACAGGATGTATTTTGATGTGGTGAGTAGCCATGCAAGTGTGTTAAAATGGTGAAGCAGAGCAGCAATGAGGCTGATGTAGCTCCATTTTCATTTTCAGGGTATAAAAATTGCTGTTACAAATCTGATCAGGTGAAATCTCCAATAAGATAAAAGGATAAATAAGGCAAGATGAAAATAGCAAGCATGAATGAAAATGTACCCGTGTACAGCTGAGAATTAAAAGAATTTTTAAACTAGTGCCAGAAGGTAAGAGAAGAATTTTAAACAGCTTTATTTCCTTTTTACTATTTATCAGAAAAGAAGAAATATATGACAAGCAGATAGCTTTATACAACCTCTCATGGTTGATCTTTGGATCAGATCCCAGAACCCAGAAAAACATGAGAAACGATATTTTAATATAGTTGCGTGAGCTCCACAGTACACAGGTACCTGCATGTTTTCACTGTGATGAATGCAATGCTTATTTAGACACTTGCCCTTACAGCAACAGGACTTGACAGTTCTCCATCTTTTCGGTGGACTTCTTTGACAAAGCCTGATGCTTGTACTACTACTCCTTCCCCACTGCAGCTCAAACCGATGTTTTCTTTAATATATAGACCTGCCACTTGAAAACTATTATAGAAAGAAAAAAAATCTGTATGGCCAATCTCTACCCTTTTTGTCTCTAAAGAGCATAGAGGCACAATTTAAATCAGCCTAAACTGGTTTACTTTGGTGACAAAGCCTTTATCAGTATACATAACTAGCAGATTTGCTGTCATATTTCTGGAAATTTGGTCTAAGATAGATTTTTCTTTTTCTTTTTTTCTTTGGCTTTCTCACTTTGGATGGCTGCCTGAGCATGCTGCCTCAGGATGTTAGTTTGTTAAGCTATCTAAGCCATGCAGACCTAATTTCAGGTTTTTCTCAAACATGACACGAGAATAACTATACACACTGGAGCCCATGCAATGGAGCTGTGTGTTGTGGTGTCCTGTGCCTCCTGCTGCCAGCCCCCCCAGTTCTTCTTTGTATTGAACTCATGGCTGAGAGGTGCCCTTTCATCTAGTGACAGGACAATGGCTTTAAACTGAAAGAGGGGAAGTTTACATTATACATTAGGAAGAAATTCTTCACTTTGAGTGTGATGACACACTGAAACAGGTTGCCCAGAGAAGTAGCAGCTGCCCTGTCCCTGGAATTGTTCAAGGCCAGGGCCTTGAGCAACTAGGTCTAGAGGTAGGTGTCCCTGCCCATGGCAGGGGGAATGGATTTTTTACCAGATGACCTTTTAGGTCTCTTCCAACCCAAACCATTCTACGATTCTATGATGCCATGATTTCTGCCCAGCTTTCCGAGGGCAAAGGGAAAATCCAGGCGACCACTTCATTTTCTTAATGCAAAGATAAATAAACCTGCAAATAACCCCTACTGAAATCCTACTGCCCAGGATTTCTACACCTCCAACAAACTGATTTTAAAGGCTATTTCAGGGGAAAAGCAGAGACCAGGGGAGAAAACGGGAGGGGGGCGAATCCTCTGGTGTGAAATTGACCACAACACTATTTCCCGCGCTGGTGTTTCCGTGTAAACGGCCGCCGCGGGCACCCACCCCTCCCAGCACAGCAGGGCCAAGCCAAGCGCCATTGCCATTGCCATCCCCACTCCCATTCCCGTTCCCGGCCGCGCGGTCTGGCGGAGTGCGGGACAGCTAGGCGGGATGACATCATGGGGGCGTGGCAGTGGGCGTGGCCAGGCGCGGCGGGGCGTGGCGGAATCGCCGCGCTGGGCTGGCGGCTGTCGGGCACTGGGATGGGTCGGAGGGTGCTACCCGGCGGGCAGCCTACCCCGCGGTCCCGCCACCCGGCTCCCTGAGGCACCTCGGCCCGCGGCCGGTGAGTGGGGAGCTGGGGACAGGTCAGCCACGCGGGGTTCGGCGGCGGGGTACCTGCCGGGTCCTGGGCTCGGGTGCTGCCCTTTTTACCGGGGTGGTGGTGCTTTCTTATTGTGGTGGGGTTTTTGTTTGATTTGGTTTTTGTTTGGTTGGTTTGTGGTTTTTTTTGTTTGTTTCTTTCGGGGTTTTTTTGGCGGTGGCTTGGTGTTTTGGGGAGAAGAGCATGAGGGCACCCACGCGGGTTCCTGCCGCTGTTCCCGTCTCAGTGGGTGCGGGCAGTCGCAGTTTCCCTCGTCTTCTCGTGTGGTCTCATCGTTGTGTTGGGCTCGCACCTTGACAACCGCCGGCACCGAGCAGGGGCCCCGGCTGCCCGCGTCCCTTAGTCTCCATCACCCCTGCGCGCCGCTGCTGGGATAAATAACGGAGGGGAGCTGCTTCTTCGCTTCCACCCCTTTGCCCCAAGTCGGGGACGGAGCCCGGGAGAGAGTGCTCCCGGGGCGGCCGTGGGCATCCCCCACCCCCCGAGCTCTTCCCGGCCACCCCTCGCCGCCTCGGGGCGGTTTCGCACCCTTCCTCGGCTCAGTGCCGCTTTAGCGTTAAGGGCTTCCTGAGTAAGTGTGGCGTGTAGCGACCGGGGAACAAGCGGAGAGCCGGGTTCGAAAAGCCTGGGTTGGGAATGTGGGATGACTTGGCCTTTGTTTGCAGCCAGTTGTTCAGCGTTTCTTCTTTTTAACCTTTTTTTTTTTCTAGTTGATGCTGTGTGTGGAAAGAGGGATAGACGTACCAGCTCTCATAAAATGAGACACTAAAAGCTGTAGAAATGTGAACGAAGGTGTTCAGGCTTCCATGGCTGCCAGCATGTCTTGCTGTGATTATCTAGCCAAGGTTCCTCTTAATCTGGTAGTTCTCCTCCCTTGTTCTCTATCCCATTTATTTTACCCAGATTTCTGGGTAAAATGTTTTCTCTCACTTCTTCCGGTCTTCTTTCTTGTATTTGAAAGTTGTTTGGGAACGAATTGAAAGGAGGGAATCACAACCTTATACTTTAGTGCTATGTAAATTGTCTTAATTGCCTAACAGAAAGGAAATGAACTGCCTTGTATTTCTCCTCTGTTCAAAATGCTGCAAAGTCCAGTTATCTTACTGTGTACGGAGATCTGCAAATCTGATAAGTTATTGCAGAGTGTGTTCTTAAATCCCTATGACAATGCATAGATGGAAGTAAATATACAAACTGATGTACTCCCTGAGAGAATGAGCTTATCTTGCAGAATATTTCCTTTTAATACTGAACAGCTAATATGGGCACCGCCACAGTACTTCATTAAAAAGTTGGGAACTAATTAGCTGTTTCTTACGGCTAGAGCTCTAGGTTTTAATTAGGGTTCCTGTCTTCAAGTTTAGACTGATTAAAGCAGTGCCAAAGCCACTGTGGTTATTTTTAATGTTTGTTTAAAAAAGAAAAGGGGAAAAAAAGAGTAATTTTAAGCTCTTTGAACTTTATGTTGGAAAACAAACCCTTCTGTTTGGGGTTCTGTCCCTGACTCTGCTGGCCCTGGGGGTTGAGAAGATGCATGTTGTGTGTATCTTGTATTAGAGTGAGGAAGGAAACTAGCTAAGGGCAATGAAATGTACAGGTTTGATGTTCACAGGCCATTGGTTTCAATTGGAAACATGCAATTTGATAAGGAAAGGTGGAATATATTGACTAACAAAGACAGCACGGGGGAACCTGTGAGCATTAAGGTGCATTTAAATTGTTCAAACCAAAGGACTGTGTGTGGCGATGCAATGATGATGTGTCCTGATAATGATAAAATCTCTGCTAGTGTCTAATATTCCTGACCAAAAGTCTCATCCAAGCTTACATAAAGCTGTCATGATGATTAAATATTGCCCTCCATTACCTCCTCTATTAATCTCATGTGTGTACTTTTGTCTTCATTCTGCTGAAGAATGTTTTCTTGCTTTAGTCTTTAAGAAGAAAATTCAGTGTGTAGCTCATTTATGAGTATCCTTCTGTATTTTTAACAACTTTCTTACACTTTTTAGATGTTTGAGGGATTTGCAAATTGATAATTCCTGAGAGAGTTGTTATGCTGATTAGACTTGCATAGTGAGTTTATTCTGAATATTTCACAGCACTCTTGACACTCTTCATGGGAAGAGTTGAATGTTTTTCTCACACTGCTAAACACTTGTGACAAGATTTAGCAATGGGTGCTTTAAAATACAAAAAAGAAAGTTTTCTGGAAAATGCATACCAAATGAATGAGACCCTTTTAAGGTGCATGGATGGGTCAAACTAGCAGTGCTTGAAATTCTCCCAGCTGGGACTGACAGCTGACCTTAACTCTGTGAACTTGCTTCATTCAATGTTTGACCCAGTCAGAGCTGTGGTATTCCTCTTGTCATGACAGAAAGTTCCCTTGTCTGTTCCAACATTTAATAGTGACTGAATTTTATGCCAAAGAAACTTCTTTTTGAAAAACCGTGGATGTTAGTTTGACGTCTCCAGGCATTTACATTCAAGGCACTCGAACACTCTGGTATCAGGTATGCTGCCAATGAAACCCATATAATTAAATCTCAAAGTAAATGTGGCTAATTTTTCTGGACTATGATTATTCCATATGTTTGTTAACTATAGCTCGCATCATCTAAAATGATGTTAGTATGGGTAATGAGATAAACTGTCATCTTGGGTTTTATATTTGATGTGGGATTTCTGCACATAACTGCTGCAGTTAATAGTTTTTAATATTCTCAGAATAACTGTCTGGCTTTAGACAACTGGCTTTTCTCTTGTGGAATGAGCAAGTTCATGTAGGAATATACCTACACACAAGAATAAAAGCCTTAGATTTTTAGAAGATTTTATTAGCTACAGAATCCTGAGAAACCTTACATGTGATATAGGAACAAAATTCCCCAAATATGCACTACTACACTTCCAGTGCAAAGAGCGTGGGAATTGGAAGTTTCCCTGTAGCTTGTGGAGTCTTACTGGAATGGTGCAGATAGCAAGTGACACATCTGCTGGTAGTCTTTTCCCATGCTCTGTATATCTCCTTGTAATTTTGGTCCTTTTCTCCTTTTTCAGTTATTGCTGATTTCTGCTGCCACAGCCATGCTGCTCTCAGATGCCTGTTTTCTGTTTTTGCTGCCTTTTTTGCATTGCTTCCTTACTCCTTCTAGGTTTTCAACTGTAATTTTTGTTTTCTATATGTATATCATCCATTCCTTAAGCCAGTGGATCCATTATCATGTTGCATACATGACAATGGAATTACATGCCTTGACTTGAAAAAAGTTAGGCTCTCTAAAGGGAAACATCTTGTTAATGTGAACTTAAATCCAGAATAGCCTCATCGTCTTAATAGCAGTGCAAATTCAAATAATGACTTAATAGAGGGACTTAAACCTTTTCTGTGATGAGAATAACCCTGTTAATTATCAGGGTTAATGAGGTGCATTCCTTTAAAGTGAACAGAGTGATCACAGGCCAAAAAAAGGACATCTCTTCTGCTGGATAGCATTTTTCCAAATAATTGGTAATTGAAAAGGGGATTTTCTTTCAGACAGGAGTGTGGTATTACAGCAGTTTATATCACATTCTTCAGGGAATAGGAATGAACACCTACTAAAAAGTAAACTACATGATACAATCAAAGCAATATGAACTGGTAAAAATAACTTTACCTTATTTTGTGTAGCCGTCTTGGTGTTTTAGTGCCTTTTTTTCCAAAATCTTTAGCAACCAGGCATACACTGAATCTTAAATCTCATTTATTAAAGTTCCATTATTTGGAAATAGTAGGGAGTTTAGTAGTATTGCCTTATTCCATGCTGTTTCACAGCTCCCTAGGTTATTTCAGTGCTGCTTAGAACTTCATATAGGTCCTTCTATCAAATAGTTCTTGGGATGCAGAGGTATTAAATGTGCTTTGGGCAATTGTACTGCCACAGTGCTATCCTGTTGGTTGTAGGACAGGTGTACAGGATAGCTCATGTACTGTATTGTGAGAGATTTTGGCAGTGCTGAGCTGCAGGAGGGTGTACAGTTAATTTCAGACTAGGTGACTATTGAAAAAGTAAGTTTCTGATTTTACAGTGAAAATGATACTATATAGCTCTTTTATTCTTAGGAAATTAATGTTTTGTACAAGGAGTGTGGCATTCAAGGTGTTGAAGGAATTTCTGGGAGCTTATGTGTAGGAAGAGTTATAATGTTCCTGTCTGAATTTTGTTCCATTAACTTTGTCTTTTGCCAGATTTCTCCACAAGACTGTTTTACAGAATTGACCCATCTATGTCTGTCTGTCCCTGTGACATGTAAGCATGCCTGCACTGGGACGCTGGTGGGAAGCACAGGACAACATGAAACCTTTGCTTGTTAGCTGCTACCTGTACTGACTTGGCTGAACTTTCAGTGCTTTGGTGTGAGGTAGCTGGCTGTATTCTATGCTCTGTGTGTCTGTCTGTGCAGGCAGCACTGGGCAGGCAGTTGGAGGCAATGGTTCTTTCTGAATCTACCCACTGTGGAAAACAAACAAAACAAAGCAAAGAAAATGGACCTAGATGCAGCTGTTACTGGAAACAGTGAAATTAAGTTCTTTAAGGTAGTAGTCAATGACTGATTTCCTGTAAGGCTTTCCATTTTCCTCAGAGGAGCAGTTTCTCTATCCTTGTTGGTGTCTATGAAAGTATTACAATTGCTTCATGTTGTGTTACGCAGCTATAGAGGGGACAAGCTGGGGAAGGGAAGTGGCACAATGGCTTTGCAAGAACTTGTGGAAATGTAATAGTTGTGACATTGTACGGTTAGAGCTCCCAGTGAGGTTATATGGGGGCTGGGTTCTGTGCATGTCATAATTGTTTTGGTCATGTTGGGTCATTGAGGCAAAATGTGTTTGAGGTCCGTAGTGTACTAATCCCAGTTTTCCAGTTTCTGCCCTTCATGTCTATAAAGGAGAGAAGAGATTCTGCACGAAAGCACAGTGAGGGAGAGCCATACTATCTTTGCAGTCACGGGAGGAGTTTTTTTGACCTCTGTGGAGTGTAGGTTACATAGTGATGGCTTGATGACTATGGGTCTCTTGGGAGATGGGGTTCTCTCCCACCTTCCCCAGAGGTATCCTTCTCTGAGGGTTTTTCCAGATGGAATTTTTAAAATACCAGTGATGTTATGGAAGAAAGGGACTTCTTTAGCATGGCAGAAAGGTTCAAAGAGGCAAAAAATAATTAATACATGTAAATGTATTAAGATGTAAAATTGATATAACACGAGACAAGTTAGATAGATACCTAATCTAAGGGACAAAATTTTGTCATGAGAACAAATAGTAATAAAATAAGGACTAGGGTAAGATTTCTAGTCAACAGAATAGTGAACTTTTGAAGCTGTCTTCTGACAGGACAAGGGTGCATGTGTTACATGGTCAGAGCTTTAAGGAGAAGCTCAAGCGCAGTATAAGACATTGTAGGACTTGATAAATGTGATGAAAGGAGGCTGGGAAAACAACATTGACTGCATCAGTAAACCTGATGTATTGCTGGAAATCATCAGTTGGAACCCATTTGCATAGCAGGATAACAAGAGGCGAACTCCAGCCCTCTGGTTATCAGGATTAGCTGTTGCAGTTGGAGTGAGCTCTATGTTGCTCTGCTATTCAAGAACCTTGAAGGCATCAGCTAAAGTAACACCCTTGCTTGGAAGTAGGCTGTGGAGTGGAAGCTCCACGTGTTAGTACAAAATAGTGTGTAACAGGATGAAATCTAACCATGCTTTCCTGATCTTGAGCCTTTTTAAGAAAGAGGTGATTACGGCTCCTAAAGGAAAACCTGTGCTTTGACATTTCCAATACATGAAGCTGGCATCAAGCCAGTCTTTGCCATGTAATCTGTGAACACAGGCACATTCCTATCCTGGCCTGTGGTGGACAATGTGCTACTTTACCTCATTGCTGTTTCAGGCTTAGGGGGTCTGTGCTGCTGCTTTGGAGAGAAACCTAAAGCATGGCTCCTCAGTGCCAACCCCTCTTAAAAGACATCTGCTTGTCTCCTCATGTTTTCAATCCTGTGGAGTTATGTTTAAGATACATCTTCCTTGTTTATATAGTACCTTTTTAAAAATCAAACAGTAAAATCAGTGGCTTGGGTTAATGGATGTCCTAATCGGCAATGCGAGTGGAAGTCCTAATGGGAGGTATTGGGTAGAAGATGGCATACTTCCAAAAAGGCCAAACTAATTCCAACTCTACATGCCTCACAAATGCTGGTCTTTACAGTTGGTGGGATGCAGTATTCTGTAGAGCTGAGAGAAAGGGTCTGATTGATTTTCCATTTGAGGCAAAATGCTTCAAAAAGATAAAAGCTTTTTGATAAACTCTTGCTAA
Source organism: Nymphicus hollandicus (assembly GCA_009823435.2). NCBI lineage: Eukaryota > Metazoa > Chordata > Aves > Psittaciformes > Cacatuidae > Nymphicus > Nymphicus hollandicus. The sequence continues at coordinate 23,988 of WTXV02039327.1, read as the reverse complement.
GTGAAGAACTGAATTCAGTTTTGCAATCATATATGGATATGCCAAAGTTGTTAAGGTGGGCACCTTAAGGTAGAACAAAGCCTGAGAAATCAAATTCTACCAAGAGAAGTATGTGAAAATGGTCTCTCTTCTGCAGCCGCACACAGGGGAGGAGGGGGGAAGAAATAGCTAAACCTTGAATACTTTTTTCTGTGGGTTTGTTACGTGAGCAGTCTCTTGCACTTCATGAGAAACTGTTTTCTGAGTTCTTTGAGTCTTTTGAACTGTGTTCTTATTAATAGTTTGCTGATTTTATTCTGTCCTCCTGTGAAGAAACTTTAATACAAACCCTGTTCAGTCAGTAAGTGTTTGAAAATAGCCATGTTTTATTTAAGTAAGAAGAAGAGCGCCTCAATTGCATGTGTTTTGCTTTGAAAGAGAGTGAAAGGCAGTGTTACAAAGAATGAATCTGGCAAGCGGGAAGAAAGCTGAAGAGAAGTGACAGCATGTGTAAGGGGCAATTTTTATCCCTACTGAAAGGGTGGTTGAGGAATTTAAATTGGAAATGATAAAAAGAATTTCATGGAGAGGAAAACAAGGTAAGATTATAGAAACTGAAGAAAGGCCTAAGCAAACTAAAGGAAAATGAATGTGTAAAATCTGAAATAGGGGTTGGGTGGAAGTGAAAAGGAGTGGAGGAAATACCTATGATAAGAGAAGATTGCTATGATGTGGGTGAAATGATCTGAGTGGAAAAATAGTGGAAAAGAGACAAAATTGAGATACAGAATGAAAGATGATGATCACTCTGTGTGGAATGAGAAAAGAAAATCTTGTTTTAAGCATCTGCTGTGTTTAGCACCTTTTCTTCCCTTGTGCTAGAGGAAAACATTGGGCCAGATCCAGCAGCCTGAGATGTGTGAGGCTGCCATGGATGCTCGGGTGCATCCACTCCAGGTGCTGCCCTGCAGATACCTATGTCCCCATGACCCACCTAAAGCTGGCACTTAAGGCCTCTCACCCCTGTCTCTCCTATGGCTGGCAGTCCCACCTCAGTTGCTGCACTTGGACCCCTGTGCATATATGGATAATGAATAGAGCCCCTTACTCAGAAAAGAGTTCGAAATGATTTAATAAGAAGATAGGACAGACTGCATGGATCAGGCACGGGGCATGGCTGGGCAAGTGATTCCAACCAGCAAACTATTGCATGCAGCTGGCTCTTTTTATCCACTTACTCCTCTGTTTGCTCACAGTTGTTCCTTCCCAAATCATATAAATCCATCCCAGTCCCTGCCTTTGGGTCCTCCTGTAAACATCTCACATCCCATAGTAAGCCCTGTGCAATCCCCAGTTGCCCTCCCCCTACATCTTGTAATGTGTCCCATACCCATACGCACCCTTCCGGTGGGTTTCACACCTGGACAATGGGGCTGAGGCTCTCCTGGGACAGCCCTGGGAGGGGTCTGGATGGGGCCTCCCCAAATTTAATTGTTTTAGAAGACATGCTTGTTTGGCTTTATGCTGTGGAATACAAAATGTATTGTATGACCTGTCAAGCCTAGTCAAGTTAGATATTTATTTTAAAACTTGGAAAGGATTATTCTTCAGTTAAAGGACTAGTCAGAAGCAATAAGCTACAATACAGGTTACAGCACTACTTAAACATCTGTGAAGAATCCAGTTAATGATAATAGCTACAAAACAAAAACTGAGGGGGTGCTTGTGATTGCCCGTGGCAATGTTGTAGCTGATGAGATGGAATTAGTTTTTTCCAGAATTGCCACCAACATTTCTTTTTGCATCTTTAAGAACTTAGGCTACTTTTGAAGGCTGTAACCATTATAATTACTTCTTTTTAAACCACTATTAAACATATGCATGTTCTGCAAAGCTGTCAGTAAGATACACTTGAACTCATGAAAGAGTGATCGTCATCACAACTGGATATTTCAGTACCTGCACAGAAATACTGTCAAGCTGAGTTAGACCCTGTGAAAGGTATTGGAGTGAGCAGCACAAAGTTCATCAGATGCGTTCCTAAGGGTAGGGATGGGGAAATGTTAAAGTCTAGGTTCATTTAAAAACTTGACTGTGTGCCACGTTCTACACTGAGTGATTCCAGTCACCTACGGGAAAAGGCATAGAAGTATGGAAATGGAGATGAAGGTGGAACATGAGCGCAGGTCTGCTGGAAAGTGGAGCGGCTACCTAATTAGACATTAACAGGGCAGTGTACATTCTTTTTATAAGAAAGGGGGAAAAATTAATCTAGGCAACTGGAGGATTATGGTTTTGATGTCAGTTTATTCAAGTTCTTAAACTGCTTTTGGAGGAAAGGATAGTTCTGTGCATAATGGTAAAAGAAAATTAGGAAAAGGTATTAGAAAATTACCAGAGAGCCTGGTACTAATGCTCTCTGACAAATTAAAGGCGTATTTGCCTCAGCTGTGCTTATATAGCCGTTTGTATAGCTAAATTGTAAGTAAGATCAATTTTGATTTTAAGAAATAAAACATGCTGTCAACCTTTTTTGACATGTCATGTTATGACTTGGAAGCTTGACTTCTTTGGTAAGATGAAATTTGAGAGGGTATGGGAGTACTATAAATGTGTGTGGGTAATCAAGGAAAGAACTACTTGGAATAAGACAATACTGATACGAGAGTGAATAACCATATTGCTTTTGCATAAATTTACTCCAGAAATTAGAATAGGGCTTTTAATCAATAGAATAGCCTCCCAATTGAAAGTATTTTATATCAAGCCATATCTTGTTGCGTTAGAGCCTAAGTTTATGAAAAAGCTTTTATAAAGATGATGTGCCTGCCAGAGCAAGGAACTCTTCTCTGTAGTATTTACCTGAAATAAAATTCATATAAAGTGAATGTATCAATACTGTGAAAGTATATTTGACAGCAGATGTGGCTCTTCCTCTCTGTGATGGCATGGAGATAGGTTTTTCAAACAGAAGCAACCAGTTTCAACAGCCACAACAAGGTGAAAACAATTTGGAGATAAAATTTTCTGTAGAAAGGCAATGGAAATTTTAACATATGGAAATTTACTATAAAAAGCTAGAAAGGAGTTTTCTTGGGTAAAAGTTCTGAAATAGATAGTTCAAACAATAGTTGAAGAATGTGATGTGATAAATTATTGTCCTGGGTTCAGCAGTAGCAGTCATTTTTTCTCCTTCTCAGTAGCTGGTGCAGTGCTGTGGTTTTGACTT
>WTXV02039327.1:0-11476 GCA_009823435.2 Nymphicus hollandicus | reverse complement strand
ACATTGTGGCTGCCCCATTCCTGGCAGTGTTCAAGGCCAGGCTGGACAGGGCTTGGAGCAACCTGGTCTAGTGGAAGATGTCCCTGCCTGTGGCAGGGGGTTGGAACTGGATGAGCTTTAAGGTTCCTTCCAACCAAAATCAGTCTGTTATTCTGTTTTTAAATAAGGAGGTGAACTAGGATGTATTTTTTTTATGCAGCATTTGTTTAAAGTAGGTTTTCTACAAAGCTAAAAATCCTGAAAATGAAAAGCTTATCTTACTGAGGAACAAAGATCTTAAGATCTTGCACAAAACTGCTGCCTCTTTTTTATTTATGCATTTATTTATTTTTCAAGTTCTCTTAAGAAGAAATCACATAGAACAAAATTATTACCTTCAACTATACTGGATTTAGCTAAAAATCCTGAAGATGTTTTTAGGGCTCCATTAAACACCACAAAACTTGCACCTGTAACTAGAAAAAATAGGAACACAGCAAGTATTATTTCGTATCACTCAAGTTTGTCATCACTAACACTTAACTTGTATTCCTTTTTAAAAAAGGTGGGAAAAAAAGGTGCTACTGTACTGACAGTGTTAATAGAAATCCCTTACTGCAGAATGGTATGAAATATAACTCTCTAAGGAGAGAAGAATTTTCTCCAATCAGATCTTGGCAACAAAGACCAGCTTTGTTAACTTATTTTGTGAGTGCCTACAGTCAACATAGGCAAGCCAAAAAAAGTTTTGTAAAAATAAAATCTCTATATATGGTTGAAGAAAGTGGTAGGATTTTTTTTTTTTTTTCGAGTGGGATGGAAGGGGGTTTTGTCCTTTAAAAAGGACGTGCCACTCAACTTTTAGATTTATATACAGAAGGTATTCCTAAAGTACAGATAATTTCAGTAGTACTAAAAGCCACTGAAAGAAGAGTGTGAGGTGTCCCTGCCCATGGCAGGGGGGTTGGAACTAGATGGCTTAAGGTCCTTTCCAACCCTAACTATTCTATGATTCTATGATTCTATGTAAGTGTATTTCCATGCTACAAACCTTTGCATAAATTTGTTAGTTACACAGCATGCTTTAAACAAGAACACCCTAAGTAACTATGCTTACAAGGAAGCACAGAAGTTGGCACTGGAGATGGAAGAGTATAGCCCTACCAGCCAATTCCTGCTTTAGGAATGCGATTTTTCTTCAGAAGCCAAACCATACAGCTTACCTTTCCTGGGATGTCCAGTAGCACTGATTGCTTGTGTGTGATAGAGGCCATGCTTATTCTGCACACACACCAAGTGAGAATCTGCTTCAGTATTAAAACTTGCTCCAATACTAATCACAGGTTCATTAGAAGAATGTATCACCTTCATTACCTGTTGATACAAAATCTGTCATTAAACTGACAAATCTCACTTTGCAGTACTCATTTCTAAATACAAGACATAAGAAAAACCCAACTATCAAACCAAATCCAAAGAATTATTCACTTAGTTAATTCCAGAGCATTTGAACAACACAGTTTGCCATGACTAAGTGGAAGAACACTAAGCATGATCAAAAACACTACTTCAGTTGAGAAAGATGAGTAAGCCTTGAGTACTGCTGGGCACAGTATCAGCTGTAGGGATTTTGTTGGTCTTAAGGTTAAAATATGCATTAAGCCTCATGCAGTTTACTGTTCAGGGTTTGCTTTTTTGTTAAAGCAGAAGTAAACAAATTGAAAAAAGTAGAGTGGCAAGAAAAAATTACGGGGTGTGTGTTTTTTGTTTTGTTTGTTAAATTTTAAGCAAAACACCATCATCAGGAAATGTGTAAGAAAGAATGCTTGAAAATATATGCTAAAAGATTTTGTACTGTTGAGTATTCAGCATTTAAGAGTTATCCTAAAGCTCAACTTTTCACTCATCGCCATCCACTTTTCAACATATCCAGGAAGAAGGAAATGTGTGCTCAGATCATTTCATACTCCCTCTCTCTCCCATCACATGCTTACACCAGGTTAAATTTCAAAGAGTTTATTGCACAGCAAACAGCAAAGTAATCTAGAGAGCTGCTATCAAATGGAGAATTCACCTGCAGAACTGCCTTGAAACTGAATACGGAATAAAACCAACATTACAGCCTCCAAGGACATTTTATACGGAATAAAACCAACATTACAGCCTCCCTTTTAAAAGAAAAGAAAGCTCATGTTTAAGATATGACTGATTTTATATGAAAAATAATGACTAAAGTAGTTTGGATTAGAAAGCTAATCAAGATGGTTTTACTCACCTCATTGTACTTCCTTAGCGGTATTTTAACACAGCTTCTACCCATTTCCACATGAACAAACAGGTTGTCTATGGTATGCAAAGTATACTGATAATTTCTAAGGTCCTGTAACAGACAAATTTTTTATGTTAGCTGACAATTATGTGTCATTACCTTACCTTTTATAACAAATACCACCTAGATAAAAGGACTTTATATACATCTCTAAGACCCTTTAGACTAATGATGTTAAGGGTGACTAAAGACATAGTGATGATTTTTTTCCTACTGTAATGTAAGGGAAGGGTAGCTTAGTGAATATATTAACAAATTAATAGCACTGACAAGGTAACTCTATTTACAAATGGGTTATGTAGACTACAGCTACTTCACACACATCAGGATCTCACAGTGTTTTAAATAAGAAAACACCTCAACACCCTTCTTGTCTGACAGAAAAGCAAAGCACGGAAGCCACCATCCAGATTAGTTTCCACACCCAGTCCTCTACAACTCTAATTTATTGATTTACATCTTGAATATGCACTGGTTTTTATTCCTTTCTCTGCCAGAAGCAACCTGGTCTAGTGGAAGGTGTCCCTGCCCGTGTCAGGGGGACTGCAACTAGACGATGTCTGAGGTCCCTTCCAACCCAAACCATTCCATGATTCTAAGATTCTCTGGAGTCTAAAGATGCCACACTGGTACTGGCACTTCACCAATCAGGCAGGGAGCTGGCTCATGGAATGAAAGTGTTAAGATTCCTCCACTGAAACACACTTTTTCAGATGGTGCAACTGCTCTGATACCTTATGTAATGACATAACAACAGTGGCAAATAGGAAAGAGGGACCAAAGACTGCAGTTTAATCTCTGCTGTAATGGTCTCCAGACTCTTAGAAGAGGATTTAGTGATCACCTAAATAATACATGCAGTTCCTTCCATAGCCTTACAGGATTTTTAATCATAACATTAAAGATAAGTTCCATGTAAGTATCAGAAGAGGAGGGTCTCTGGTCAGGAGTACAGGCTTACTGAAAGTTTAAATCAAATTATTTGGGTAACAGAAGAAAAGCCTCCTCAGGGAATGGCATAAATTCCAGACTTGACTTAGTCTGATGATTTTGCCAAAAACTTCTTTGTATAAGACAGTCAGACTGGCTAATAAGTTTGTGTGACAAAGTAATTACTATTAGAGTCAGACCACAGCATGTGCTTCTCAAATCTTTCTTCACATTTTAAAAACATGTCAGAATTAAGACTAGACTTCCTGCACCAAACCAATATTTGTAAAACAAAAATGCAGATGAACAATAGTTACTACACTTCAGTGTCAAAATCAACATTTTTCTAATTCATTTAAAGTCATTTTTACCTCCAGAACTAATACATAGCAATAGAACATGATAGATGCAGCTTTTGTAACTCACTTCTTACCTAACTTGGTAAGTTTCAAGTCAGGTATGGAGAAGAAAAATACCAGCCCTTTTACCTTTGGCAAAAATAATTCTGCTTTCAAGAACAGAGTTTTGAGGATAATTTACATAATCTAAATTACAACAGAAAGGGAAGAGAATAAAACATTTACTCACAACAAGTAGATTCATAACTGTGTGTCCAATCTCACCAAAGAGTGGCTTCCGGTGCCTGAAACTTACTACAGGAGTAGGATATGCTACAGTCAGGGCAGAAAACACAAGAGGTCATGTTTACCCATCAACAACTGTAAAACTTGCTAATCCAAGTATTTATTTTCAGCTATAGACCATGTTTCTTAATCTCAGTACCTGATCAGCCAACGGACCCAGAGCCCCTGCTTCCCTGTCCCAGACTGTTCCCCACCCAAGGTTAAATCCTACTGTAATGCCATTGCATGGAATCTCTCTCCTAGTGGCAGTAATTCTCTGGCAGAGACTTGTTGCTGCTTGCATATGCTTTTTCAGCTATGTTTCTTGCAATTGGTGATGTGGGTGGAAACATCCCGGGTTCAGTCTTTGGGTCACCAGCTTCCAGAGAGATTGCAAAGAGTTTGTAATTGCTTAAATATGAATACCATACAGTTTAACATCTGCTTTTGTGTTAATGCTATCATACAAAGTGAGGTACCACTTAGTAGTGATAAGCAAGAATAGAGTGAGTGAGGATGCTCATACAAAGCAACATGCTTTGAAGTCCCATGGCTGCAATGTGAAACACATGGAGAAGGAAGCTAGGAAAGGCAATGAAATGCAAAAAATCACAGACCACAGTATGAAACCAAAACAAGCAGCACAGCAAAGTCAAGACTGTGAGATCACAATGTAAAATCGATTAAAAAAAGAAAAGAAAAAAGGACAAGTAGTTTGTTAAGAGAAAGAATAACAGAGAAGCTACCATCCTTGCCAATGTGGAGACAGAAACCAGCCCATCAGAAATGTACTATTGACTCAAGAAATCCATAAACGAGCAAGTGATGCATATTTATGGACTCACAGCTTCTAGAATGGCAAGCTTATTTATCAAAAATGCATTCAGGTCAAGAAGGTTGTGTATGATACATTTTTGACATTCACTGCACTTAAGCAACTGCTGCTGGCTGCACTTTATCTGAACTCTGGCTCTCTAAATCATAAGCACCACAAGTGCCATAGGAAACGAAACAGCACTTACATTGCTGAATTATCTGCCTGTGTTACTCAAGCAGGCACACAAGCTACTTTAGAAGGCATTTAGGACAGTATCTCCTTTCAGGTCTTGCTCAAGCTAGCTTTATAAGTTCTTCAAGGTCATGGGAAACTACGTATACACTTTCCTTTGGTGAGTCTGGAGCAGAGTCAGTGTGAATCTAGCTGATTCACAAAAAACCAGAAAGCTCTCATATTAGCCTGCAACAGACTGTGGAAAGTAATTCCCATGTGGAGGCTGTGTCACTGCACAACACCTGGTGGTGCACATTTACATGCTCTCCATCCACCTCACTTAGAAAGAATGCCTCCTGCACTTTCACAGGCCTAGAGATTTTAAATGTATTAACTAGTAAGTTAACCTTTTAAGTAATGAACACCAGCATTCATTGTATGAAGCAGTAGTGTTTTGCCAACATGGTCAATTTCAGTAATTTAATTCAAAGAAACCCATTTGCCAGAATCGTAAACTGGGCCTGTGAACTTTCCTTCAAACCTCTCTCCTATGACAACAAAAGTCATAGATTTTGGTACTTTACTACTGTCAGTTTTGGTTTTTTAGCTTTCTTATTGGCTGAAGAAACAAAATTAAATCAAGGGAGTCTAGCAGGACAATGTAAATTCTCAACTGTCTCAGCAGATGGCTTCCATGTATAAAACATTAAGTCTTACACAAGTGTAATATAAAATACTGCAAAGAGGATTTTAAATATTTCACTTGTCTAAAATCCATGTATTTTCCAAAGGGAATTTTATATTTATACAGGTATTTTTAAGTGGGTATAGAGGATCTCTAAAGCTACCAGCATCCTTTGATGTGATTGAGAAGCCTTAGGAGTGCAGGAGGCTGTTTGACCTCTGTCCTCCTCTGCCATTTTGGCACCAAAATGTGGCATTGTCAGTGTAAGGTTCCCTCTTAAGAGGTGTGTTATCACTGACATTACCTTCAGACTAGAGAACAAGGAGAATATATAAAGAACAAATAGGAGGCATCAACAAGAAATTGTTTTTGTAGAGTTCAGGCAGTTATGTCAGGAACAAGCCTGGTGAACAAGAGGCATTTTATAAGCCAGGAGAGTAGCTGTATGGCACATGCTATATTTTTGTGAACTGTCTTTTCAGACTGAAAAATGTAGGTATCTAGATAAACATTTGTACTTGGGTACTCGAACATGCGTTATGTTCAGTATATGTTGAAACTTTTGCAACAAACCAGTGGGAAAGGCTATGTAAGAGACCAATAGACTTACTGTCTAGCAGTTCTTGTTTAGTTTGTTTATACTATGAACAGCAGTTTGCCATTTAACATGTTTGTTTTGTATGCTAGTTTAATGTTTAGTATAATCTACTGTAGTTTAGTAGACTGTAACAGAGTGCTTTTTGTGCCTGGAACCTGTTGTTTTTCAGGGCCTTGTATGTAGTATAATTAACTCCCCAGAGTGAAAGGGGGAAATTCTTGGACACAACTTCTTTATAAGAGTAGGAAGAGTAGAAGGAGAAATAGCTAATTACCTAATTGCTTCCATGTGTCCCTACAGCTTGGCTGGGGAAGAACCTACATTGTTAAATTGAGAAACACTTTTAAAACAAACCCCAAAACTTCACTTATCTTTTGCTCTTAGAATTTTTTCTAGTAATTCTGAGCTTTTGTTTTGGCTTTCTGGAAAAAAAATAATCAGAATTCATTAAACTTCATTGGATAATGATCCTGTGTTGCAGATATACTTATTTTTATGACATATTTTCCGAAGTGTTATATAGCAAACCTGTAGCTTGTTCTGTATTACGTGCTGTTTCTAAAGTTACACGTCTGGAAGGTGGTGTGGTAATTTCACTGTATTGATACTTTATGTGGATTTTGTTTTGTATAGAGGTGGTCTGGATTTCTTAATTGCTAAGGGGGAGTGCAGCTGAACCAATGTGCTGGGAGTAGCAAGAAAATAATGCCTTATTTCATGCTTGCAGAAGTGGTGCCTCAGGTGAAAAAGTTGTCTTTAACTTGCCTGTTGAGAAAAGTGGTGTTAGAAGCGTTGACCTTTGACTTAGACCTGGAACTGAAATCTGTCTAATGAAAAAGCTGCAAAAATGAAAGGCCATACAAAATGCAATGAATTACCGAACAACTCAAGAAGGATTTTTCAAAGTAATGTAATTCCCTGTTGATTTGCCTAACCAGAGCGTCATTGATGTCACTGCTCACTGAACGGAGTTTTACTTTTATTCATAGTCTCCATGCAAATCTAAAACTTCAAAGCAGAATTATGGCTTATGGAAACAGTCCAGCCTAAACAAACAGTGTGTTTGATTCCTGATGAAATATGTCATATTGGGTAAAAAATTTTATCAGCCTGAATCAATTCAGTCACAGCTGACCTTGGATATATTATTTTCTTTCCTGTTTCTTAGCAACAGGAAACTTTTCTGCAGGATGACTATTTAATATCCTAATCTGGTTTAGAAGATTTTATACCTAAAGAGGAACAGATGGTCTAAGGAAATCTTGTTTGTAGCAATAGAGATGGGGAATATCTAGAGATTATTTTCCTCATTTTATACTCTATTGTCCTGCAATCACATGCTATCTCCTTGATGGTAGCTAAAGACTTCTGCCATGAGCAGAGAATAAAATTAGCAGTCTTCAGATGCTACAGGTTTTTTGTTGGTGGTTGTTTGTTTTTTTTTTTTTGTGTATGATGCAGGAAAGCAGTTCTATGTGTGCTCTTACAGCTGTGATTGCATTCCTTATAGAAAGTGTAAGAATATGTGTAACTGTATTCTGTGAGTGTTGAACTGTATCTGAGTAAATGAAGAAAACATTATCTACAATGTAATTTTGTTCATTGGCATTTGCTTAATCTCTCACTTTCAAAATCTGTCATGTGAAGTAGTTTTCTTTCTCACTTATTACAGATTCCAAAGGGTTTAGTGTTCACATAAAATATAAGTGAAGTCATTAAAGACACTGGAATCTGGAGCTCTGAAACACTAGGTCGTGACTATTTTATTGTTGGCCCAATGAAGAAATAATTCTGTTGTTTATTTTTCTGGTGGCATGAAACTTCTTGCTTTCAAAGAAGCAGGCGGAATGCTTGCAAGAGATTGGATGTTCTTTCTTTTTTCTACATGAATTTAAAATTAGTATATGCGCCTGGATTCTGACTTCAGTACAGCCACCTGCAAAGGAGAGAATAAGATGTCCTATTATCTTCTAATTCTTTCTTAAAGTATCACGTAGTAGCTTTTCTTCCTAGCTCCTGAAGCTCTTCGTACAAAGAAATATCCCTCCCCTCCATCACTTAGTTGATGTCTTAAGAATTATCCTCTAATGATGCTCATAAATGCCTGACAAAGTACTGGTTTGTCATGCAGACAGCTCTTGACATGTCCTGATTAACAGGGTGAGACATGCTATCAGTCTGGGGAAGTGAGCTGCAGTAGTGTCTGTGTGTGTGTGTGTATATATATACACACAAATGACACATTCAGCACTGTGGTGTGGGTCTTTTGGTGAATCATCTGGTGATTTTTTTTTTTTTTCCTCCTCTTGGCCTCTGTCATACCTAGCAGTGACTACCAAAATTGTATTAAACTGTAGGATGAGCTAGTTTTTGATAACCTAACACACCTGTTGCCTGGCCTGCTTTTGAAATTTCATCAGTTACCATCTGAAGTGAAATGTGCTCAGGAGTCTTTGTTAGAGCTCTTGTAGCTGCATGGTATGATATGAAGCTGTCTCTCATCATGAAAACTCCTTGACGTCTTTTGTTCCTGTTGTATGTTGTGTGCTACCTTATTTTAGTAGCTAGCCTAGAAATATTTCTACTTGCAGGTTTTGCTTGTAAGAAAAAACAATGTCATCTTTATTCCACTGAAAGTAAAATTCTTTTGACTTCCCATATTTTTACGTTGAAGGATTTTCAAATGAAACTGTAGAGGGGAGCTTTGCTGTCTCTTTTTCACCGTCAAAGAGGAGCTCTTCTGTTTTGTTGTGCTTCTCTTGCTTGCATTTTAATTAGTTGGTTGGGCTGAATGAAACCTGGAGCTGCTTTTTTTGACCTATTCCCCTCCATCCACTCCCCCATTCCCAGATTTGGCATAAAAATTGTGAAGCTTGAAACAGGATCACCCTCTAGGAACAATAAAAGTGTTTGTTTAGGAATGCTTTGTGTCTCCCAGTGAATCTGTTCAAGCCTTGAGTGTGTTTTAAGTCATGCATCTGATGGTGGCTTGTTCAGTGCAGAGGAGAATGAGATATGTCTTGAGAAGTCATTAAGGTGGCTGCAGGGAATCTCCTAAGAGAAGCAGGAAAGAAGGGGAGAAAAGGTGAAAGTGGGTTTTCATTTTTCTTTTTCTTGTCATTCTTCTCATTAACTTTAAAAAGGAATGACAAGAAACAAGAGCATGGCTTTTAATAGGTACTTAATCTAATATTAAAAATTGAATATAAGCTTTGGTTCTTGAAATCCTTCATGGGAAATGGCTGCATGTAGCTGCCTGTAATAAGTGAATTCCCTGGTACATTATCTTGCTTTTCTGTGTTTTTATCTTTCTGATGAGAGGTAGCTCATTAATAGAGGAAAGGTAGGAAATATCTAGACACTAGATATCTGCTGTATCTGGCTCATTAATGGAGAAATGATAGCCCTTTGTCAACAAATGGTTGTTATTTTTGGTTTCGTATGACAACTAGGGAGGTCAGTCTAGGATTCATGTTTTTTTTGTCATTGTTTGTGATGGGTGGTTTTTTTTGTGGGGGTTTTTTTTGGGTTTTTTTTGGTTTTATTTTGTTTAATGGAAAAAGACTCTCCTATTTTTTTTTCCTGAGCTCTTTATGAATGCTTTAATTTGTAGTACTCAAAGCACATCTGGATACTGCAAGTGACAGAGCACGTCTGCTCCTCTGTTATGCTGCCATTCAATAATGGATCTCAATATTGTTTAACTGTATCACAGTAGTTACTGAAGAAATTTCGGATTCTGAGTAGTTCAAGTCCTGTACTGGGTGAGAATTTACTTTGATCTCTATAAGCACTGTAATTGTCCAAACTGACTACTAATGCATTCAAGTATATAATTGTATTTTTCAAAAAGTGATTTGTTGCTGTCATAGGTGGTGGTGTGGGATTTTTTTTCTGATTTTTTTTCTATTTTTTTTAAATAAAGCAGCAAATTTGAAGTATTTTTTTAATACTTGATGAAAGGTCTGGGTGTACATGAGTTCTGAACTGTATAGAACAAACCCTGATCACTTAACTGTCCACCAGAGGCTACTACTTAGTGTTGCATCGGACTCAATGGTGTGGCTCTAAGGCACAAGATAAGTCTTTTGCAGGCACAGGATCCTTATTTCACTGTGACGGGTAATATAGGTGCACCATGGTGTATGTAGCAACCTGCTGGCTCACTAAACTTGTTTTTCCTTTTGCTCTCTTGTTCTGCCTCTTTCTAGTCTGAGTCAATAAAAACTAACAAGAAAACCCCAAGCAACAACCAACCAACCAACCAAAAACAAACAAAAAACCCCACAGTCCCAAAAATCCTTACCCCCCCAAATAAAACATGACCAACTGAGCAAAACTCCCCACAGCAAAACAGAAGAAATAAAACCCCAAAAGCTTATTAAAAGTTCTGCTTTTTAATATTATGATAAATTCTAAATTGAGACAGCTGCTGCATTGACTCTCAAAACAGAGAATTGATTCTCAAACAGAATCTCAAAATAACCAGATGAAGACGCTGAAGAAAGGGGGAACATGTATTGGTATTGCTGTAGCATTTCATAGAATCATAGAATGTGTTAGGTTGGAAGGGGCCTTAAAGATCATCTAATTTAACCCCCCTCCTATGGGCAGGGAGACCTTTTGCTAGACCAGGTGCATAAAGCCTCATGCAACCTAGCCTTGTGTTTGGAACACATTAATTTTCTTATCATACATTATATTGCTCCTTAAACATTTTAATTCATAAGGTATCCCTTTCTTACTTATTTTAGATTTCTTAATTGGGAATATAACCTACTCCCACTGTCCTCTAAAAATAACATGATGGCCTTGCAGTTCACTTCTTAATTTGAAAAGCTGGATACCGTGTGTGATCCATTGTAATATTACTCATCTGTCACATTCAATTTTACTAACGTACCTTGTAATTTGTTAACTGAATCTCTACAAATGTCTTCATTAATGGAATTCAGGATTCTTAATTCATTGATCATATTTCTGTATCAGCAGACAAAGCTTACCTTGGTCTTATTGAGTATTGGTCCAGGAAAAGCAAACATAACAATAATAATGAAAAAAGACCCACTTTACTGAGACAGGTATGTTTTTGCTGAATTCAGGTTGGGTATACTTTTACATTATTTGAACTCTGTGTAAGTAAATGTTGTCTTATCAGGCTGTTTGTTATACCAATTGTTTCATGATTTGGTTTTATGTGGGCCCCCCCTCCCCATTTTCATTCTTTCATCACTAACTTATTTTTCTATTATTGTCATCTAATGTGATTGTCCTGGGTTCGGCAGTAGCAGTCATTTTTTCTCCTTCTCAGTAGCTGGTGCAGTGCTGTGGGTTTGACTTT
>WTXV02039323.1:6279-21506 GCA_009823435.2 Nymphicus hollandicus | reverse complement strand
GTACACAATACTCCAAGTGAGGTCTCACGAGAGCAGAGTAGAGGAGCAGGATCACCTCCTTCGACCTGCTGGTCACGCTCCTTTTGATGCACCCCAGGATACGGTTGGCTTTCTGGGCTGCGAGCGCACACTGCCAGCTCATACATCCAGAAAAGGGTCTCCCAGCCCCAATGCATGAAGAAAACTTGTTTGTAGACAGAAAACAAACCACAGAGGAACAAACAAGCAAACAAACAAACGAACGAAAAAAAACAAACACACAAAAAACCCACCAACCAAAAAAACCCAAACACATTTAATGAAGAAAGTTGTGAATACAGAAAAGAACCTTCAATAAACAGAATAAATATATGTGTCACCCTAAACCTCAGAAATTACTTTCTCAGCCACAATACTTAGTTTAATATGCAATATATCATGGCAAATTTCACCTCAAAATATAGATTATTACTTGTCTGAGAATACTAGCCTATATGTTATGTGAATGGGGTTTCCTATTAAATATGGAGTTACATAACAAAAATACAAATTTCTGAGATCTGAACAACTGAATGGATGAACATAATAAAAGCAGATGTCAACACGAAGTGGAGTTGGGAACTGTAAAGATAAACCTGTCTATAAGAGACTAATAAATTGAATTAATCCAACCTGGGGCAGCCAGCCTACAGAACAAAACAACCCACAGCTTTTGAGATATTTTCTTATCCCAGCATCCCTGTAAGGTCAGGGATTCAGTTGATCCAGTTAGCATACGCACTTCAGGGCATTTGCTAAAAACAATCCAGACATTCTCAGCCATCAGTACATGATGATCAACTACTATTTTCCACTTTTCTGACAGCTTCAAAATGCTATCCTACAAGTGTAGTCAACCATTAGCCCAGAGCATATTACTTGTTTATCTTAACTGGAGGCTTACAATATCAGCCACCATTTTTTTTTTTTATTTTCTTATTTCAGCTACGGCAAACTAACCACAAGAGAAAAAGAATTTCAGCAGCACAAATTTGTTCTTCAAACATTCATATATTTACTCTGATTTCGTTAAATAAGGACAGATTACTAAAAAACATTTATAAATAATTTCCTCAAAGAAACTATTTTCTGCATCTCTGCCAAATGTTTTATTGCCAGGCTGCACTAAAAACATTTTGCATTGATCTAAGACTTAATACTTGCCTCACACAATTTCTGTTGAATAAAAAAACCTGAAAGGATATTTGATAAATGAGGGCAAAAGCAAAAGTGATGAACATGCCTAATGAAAATTAATATTTCCTTATTCAAGTCATAGATTGACAAGCCCCATTTGACTACATAGATATCAGATTTAACTGTCAGACAGACAGTAAACAGTGTGGTTGCTTAGATGCACATTACAGAATGCAATAGAAGTGATAAATTCTGACTCTAATTACTATGAATTTATGCAAGGCGTATGTAACCAACACTTAACCAAGTTCAGCCCTGGAGGATCATTTATATTTTAAATCAATGAAGCAAGAGTAAAGCATCTTTAGCACATTTTGCTTCAATAATTTTTATTCTTTGAAAAGCTAATGAAATGCAGCTTTTAGTAATATTCTTTTTATCTTATTCTGTAGCTGAAGACCTGAGAATCAAAAACACCTTTTACATTGACAGTTTAAAAATCTTGACCTCTCTGTCTCCCTCCTCAAAGATGTGTAGGTACCAGCTCATCATGCCATAACCATTGTTCTATTTTTGCTTGAAGAGGTCCTCACTGCTGTCTTGTATCATCACATGTGAATTCCCTTCCTGACAGTCAGGCCTGAAGTTCAAACATCTTTTCTAATTTAGCATTTTTCCTAGGTCTTCATATCTAATTTGCCTCTTCAGATAATTTATTCATAATCTCTTTAAAATTGGGAGTTTTCTATTTACTGACACAAGCTTATGTCTCCAGCCTCAAGTTGTGATTAATGAAAAAATTCTTTACTCTGATTTTGGAAAACAAAAAAAACCAAAAACCATCACAAAACAAACAAACAAAAAAAAACCCCACAAAAAAACCCCTGAAACAAATGGGGAATTTTCTGCTGTATGATGAAACAACTTCAACAAACAAGCCGACACAACCCCTGAAAGGTAAGTGCTTTAAGCAGAGAGATGGTTAGGTAATTTCTCCCTCCCTCTTCCCTTGTGATCATTCCTGTCAGTGTGTATTTAGACACATTTTGAAATACCTTCAGGACTGACAGTCCTAGGAAGGACTTCTGCCTTCCTAAGGCATTAAAATGTGATAGGAACACTCAGTCCTGTGAAAATAAGGACAGTCCTGGAGACATACATAGAGAAAATAAGGACATTTTATTCAGTGATTTTATGTTTGTTAGCCACCAAAGGTGTTGGAAGAGGAATTTCAGAGGAAGTGTAGGAAAACCTCCTCTCTCCAATTCCACTTGTGGCACCAAACTCTTTTAAAAATAGATATGGGCCTTGGAATGCGTAAAAATTCTAAAATCTGGCAAGAATGTGGTGGTACAGAGGTTGTGCTTGTTCTACTCCAGAGGTAAGTGGGAAACCAAGAAGCTAAAAATCAGGTGATGTTGAGACCAAAGTTCATATCAAGCACTGAAGAAGCATGATTTGGTTACAAGATCCCACACTAACACTTTCAAACAGCAATAACATTTGTTCATAGGCTCTTCGGGGGAAGTAGGAGGCCCTTGTGCAGTCCTCTTCCCAAGACAATGAAGAAGGAAAAATCATGCAGAGATGCTGCTGCCTGAAAAAGCTCAGAAAGAGGTTAAGGAGAGCTCTTGGGCTGCAGAGCTTCAAAAGCCCTCTTGTCCACTTGGCACATTGGTTTCATTCTGGGCCTCCACCACTCCAGGAGTCCCTGTGATCTGCATGTCTCCTACACCCATATTGTCACTTTTCTTCTGATTCTCCACTGCCTCAAATGTTGAACAAATTATTATTTAAGGATGAGTTCTCACCTACTGATACACAACATATGTATAAAAATATAGATAGTTATTCTCTTCAGGAAACAAAGACTTTTTTGCCTTACTTTTAAAAAGGCACTGCTAACTACAGAAAATCTATTGCAAGTTCTACCTTTTTAAAAAAACAAGGGGGAAACATCCAACTGTGCTATCTTGGTATCACACAATTGCAGACAGCTCAAATAATTCAGCAGAGCTATAGTGATCTATACTTTCTGAGATCTGATCAATAGTCTTTAAAAGAGATAATGATGGTAAAGGCACTGCCTCCCAGATTTTTCTTTAGGACTTCTGTTCTACAGATATCAATACAATGCTGCGTCTTCCACTTCAAGAGTGTAATGGGCATTACTTCAGACTGTCAGAAGAAGCAATTTTACAGTGTGATCGAACCTTGCGGATCATTGAATCATAGGTTACAGTTAAGGACCCTAGGATCACCTAGCTCCAATCCCTCTGCCATGGGCAGGGATACCACACACTACACCATGTCGCCCAGGGCTCCGTCCAACCTGACCTTGAACACTGCCAGGGATGGAGCATTTACCATTTCCTTGGGCAACCTGTTCCAGTACCTCAACACAGTAAGAACTTCTTTATATCTAACCTGGTTTTGTGCAGCTTTTCAGTAATTGTATTAGTAACAGTAGGCAGATAGTACACCCAACGCTGACAGCACATCACAGACCGCTGTGTTGGTTGATTTAACAAAAAACAAATGAAGCACAGGGTAAAAAGAAGTAAAGGAGAATTCTGATGTGACAACAAATGCTTACGCTTAAGTCAGTTGTGTATAGAATGGAGTCTATACAGCCTGCATCATGAAATGACTGACCAAGAAAAATATGCATCTTCTTATTTTGGAAGATTGTTAACTGTATGGCAGTCTCTATTTAGGAATCAGCATTCCTCACATTGCTTACTGTAAAATTTACAGATACATGAAAAAGCCTATGGCGGGCAGTATAAACAAGATTCAAGTGTTCTTGAATATGAAAATTTCACTTTAAAAATTAAAGAAATTGGACAATTAAATTTTAAAAAGTTAACACAAGCAGTTTTTATTCAATTGTGGCACATAGATTTTACATTTTTTTTGTGCATATATAAAAACAATTCAGTAAGATTTCATAATACTTAAGGTAGAATATGAATGAAATACAAAACATTTCATGAACTCACAGTTCAGTGTACCAGTATACAACCTGAACCACACAATTATTAATTTCAAATAGAATCACTGGACTTAGAGAAGGCAATTACTAATGAACAAAACAGGTAATTCAAAAATTCTTTCAAGTTCAAAAGTCCAGTGCACAGCAGTGTGCGCCCACCTCACACCAGTGTGCACCCACCTCACACCAGTGGAATCGCCACCCCTTAATACCACAACTGCTGCTCTATGAGTTGTTAAAAACTGCTGTTCTCTACCTCAAACAGACACCATGATTCAACTCTGGGAATCTAGCTGTTTCACCACTCTGCTGTGAAGAGCCTGGTATTAAGCACAGATGGAGACTTTGCTTTAGTTTATGTTAAAGAAACCAGATGGCTTTCTCAGTGACCACACAAAACAAACCAGCTGTGTATTTGTATCTGAAAAAATGCACACGCCAGGTCTGCATGGTACGGAATGAGAATGTTTGGCAAGAAACCTAGTTTCTAAGTAACTATGCAACATAGTTACATAGTTACTAGTAACTATATAACTGTGATCTACTAGTAACTAGTAACTATGATCAACTGTTCACCTAAATGGCATTCCAAACACTGAAAGACCATTAAACACCACATAATAACAGCATCAATATGCAAGAGCAAATTCTCGCAAGAGATAAAAAAAAAGTTACAAAAGCCAAAACTTCAAAGCAGTTTCAGTTGGAGAGGTAGAAATGACTTAGTGATGGTGTCCATATCAGAGGATGGTGGGTATTAGAAGAGACCTCTGGAGATAATTTAGCTGTCTCCCTGCCCAAAGCAGATTGATTCAGCATGGATGATGTTGTGAACAAAGATAATTAAACCCCAAAATGGTTAATCTGAGTATTACAAACACCTCAAAACTTTACAGTAGTAGACAGGAGGATGGTAATAAACAGGAAGAGTCCTCACCTCCAAGAGGTTTTCATAGGTTGGAATTTGTATTGGAAGAATGCTTCCAGCCCCCTTCCCAGAATAACAAAAAACCTAAATGCTATAAAACAAAATGCCAACACCCCTCTTCCCCCCCAAAAAAAAAGAAAAAAAAAAACTATAAAGAAACTGTACCAGGTACCACAATTATTATTTTATAGGATAAAGAATGCCTCAACTGAAACCTCCTAACCCCTGCAGGTTATTGCCCAGGGCATTCTTAAGAAAATACAATGCAGTAAACCAATACAGAAGACATGGGGTGGCATACACCAGACAAATTATCTCAAAAATCTTTAGAAATAAGAAAGACACATGCAAGTCATGAACAGCACTTACAAAAGCTGACACCCAACTAAATTCAATACAAAAATAGTATGTTTCTCAAAAAATGGACATAACCAGTCCCAAAAGGCATATAATCAAGCTGATTTTCTGGACATAGTCTTAGCCATACATTACCCTGACCTGTTTCCTTCACAGAAGAAAAAGCAAAATACCATTTGAGTTGGATGAGTTCATTTCAGTTTTATTATTCCCTCTGATAATTTAGCTGAACTTTATATACCCCATACAAGACATCCCTTCAGATCACTGACCACTGATTCTCCTAATTCACTTCCCAGAGCCTCCCACAAAGAGGAGGGAAAACCAGCAAAACTCAGTAAACAGCTAAGAAAAAGAGTGTGAAGATTCAATCAGAAGCCAAACACAGATGCATTACCTTATTCATTGCATTTTGCCATCCATTTTTTGAAAAGAGCCATACTGACTTGTTTTTCAGTATGTTACCATCAAATCACTGGTGTTATATTAGAAAACTGTACTGTGAACATACTTATCCTAGGCAAAACAGAGGGGAGAGGTCACAGAAGAAAAGCTGAAAGGAAGAACTAGCTCTTCATCAGGCAATGTAATTAGATACCTGTTCTAAACAAAAGTTTCTTAAGAGTGGTCTTTGCCAGGAAGGGAGAGAAGGGGGAGAAAACAAAAGACAACCCAGTTTCCTTCTTGCTGGCCTAACTGACATGACTTCAGAGCATGTGTACTATATGCAAAGAAAACAGAGTTAAGTCCACAGCAAATTGACAGTACATAGATAAAGCTGTTATTATTCCCAACCTATGTTACCATTTTAACATTTTTAAATACAATCTGTTAAATTGTTAAATGAAGACATAATAAAATGCTGGAGAATTTACTCTACTGATGCCTAGCAACTTAGGGTAAATGTAAAATGTTTCATGAAAATGCTACATTATCACTGTGCTTTTCAATAAACCTGTGTATGTATTTTATCTTCTTTTAAGTGTGTGATGAACATTTACAAACCTGTAGTGAAACTGAAAAATATGTTTTGAATTTGTCAGTGCTTCAAAAGAAAAAGAAAAATCAGTCACCGTCATAGTGCAACCCATCTTTCAGTCAGAAGTGAAAGTTGCAAAGGATTTTCCCTTCTTCAGATTTCTCTTTTCCAGTGTTACTGGAAAGCTTGTCTTCTTGCTTAAATAAATTTCCTTTTAATCTCCTCCCTGAGCTGCTGGATAGATGGAGCCTCTTCAAAAATTCAGGATATCACTGTAATTGTAAATTGATCTGCTTCTGTGGCAGAAGGCTGGGGCCCTCCATCCAGGAAAGAGACTGTCCTAAAGTTGTTTTTCAGACAAATGATTAATTTGCACTCTCTCTTACTGCTATATTATCCTTTAATGGAAAAGCAGTTTTTAAATAAAACTACTACTTTTTGGATTGTTTTATTCCTGGCACTGTACAGGGAAGAAAGCAGCTGCTGAAGCCAATGTGAAATATGTAATGGATTTAAATTTTTAAATTTCCTAAAGGAAACTTTGGCTCTGCTTACAAAGGGACTAAAACCATATTAGACAACTAAAATGCACATATTCACCACTGCTAAAATGCTGAATTAATGTAATATATTAACAGACACAAGAAAATTCCCCACTGATTTTTAACGCAAAGTTAAGGTTGGACCACTGCTATGACTATGCAATCTTTAAAACAGACACGTAACTCATTAGTATCAAAGTAGAAGAAATTATCTATCTAGTGTGATACTGAATCCACATAGCCTATTTGCCTTTGGCTCTTTAGTTATGAGATCTGGCATCACTTGGATTATTTCACCTAATCCATCATTAGCTTTCACGTGTCCTATATACTGTGCAACAAGCCTAAATTTAACAATCCCATCTCCCCATCCATTACCACACTGAATATATTACATGTCAGCATGGAACACAAAGATTAGATACGCTGAATTACATCTTTCTTTGTGAAATGTCAATATTTTTAGAGCACTGTTAATGTTGCTGAGTATGTAACAAATGTTTCTTCCCATTGTGGACAGGCCCTAATGCCCTGACCTTTATTATTTAAGTACAACACCAGGGCTACTAAAAAATAAATGAATAAAAACTCAGAAGACACAGAAAATACATAAGAGATGCCAATAACAGAGCCACAGAGTCACAAATGTGGGGGGTTTAATTGCCATATTTGCTTGGCTGGTGGATACCTGGAAGATGACCTAATTTTTTTTTTCTATAACCCTGCAAATAAACATTAGTAATTCAGATTTAACTTTCTTCTCATACACAAAGCACACAAAAACGTTATCACTTACAACAAAAACATAAATACCCTACTGTTATGTTACCGCAGCATCCTTACTTACCGGTCTTCCACAAATACACCGATGAAGTTTGAAATTCACTTTGTGCACGAGCGTCCCAGATTCCCAGCAGCAGCAGCACAAGAACTCCCACACACCGGGCCAGCACGGCAGAAACCCCTGGACCACAGCAGAGAGCAGCGCTCCCCTTGCTCAACCCCATGCCTCCAGCAGCCTGCTGCCACCTCCAAAACCCTCAGCACGACCACGAAACCTTCTTCAAATAGTATTCCCCTCTTCAGAATTTCTTCATGGGGAGAAGGGGACTGGAAACCTCTCTCCTGCTATTGTTCATGGCAGTTGAAATGGAAAAACTGTTTAATGCCAGGGAACAATAGAGTCCTTGCTCGCTCTTGCTGCTGCAGCAGCGGCGGCTACTGCTCCTAGTATGGTTGCTGCTCCACGCTCTTCCATTCAGCAGTTAGTAGCAGTTTTCCATCAGCTAAAAGCGAGACAGCTGTCCGCAGGGGGCTCCAGCTGACTGAGCAGGTTATCTTTCTCTGGGAGGCAGCAGCAGTCATTTACACCAGCTGGAGAGAGTGAGAGAGACAGAGAAACAGGGATGAGAGGAAACACAAATAGCCCGGTGCTGTAATCGCAATACAGACAGTGACTGGAAAAGGCTGGCTTCCCAGACATGTCTCTCCCTGGAATATCCCAAATGATACATGCTAAGAAGAAAAGAAATCAACATCAGACACACTTCAGAAATACAAGTTGTACAACCGGAACAGATATAAGCAGAACACTATATATTAATTAAGAGAGCATCAGGCATTAGTTTGGATAATAATAGGTATGCTGCATTAACCATTTTGTAAACAATAAAAATAAGTGCTTAGACATGCATTAAATAGACAATTAAGACCTTAAGAAGGCAGATGGAAGAAAATGCCGGGGAAAAAAAAAAAAAAAAAAGAATAATAAAAAAAATCTGCTAGGTTGCCTTGCATATTTATCAAATCTGTTTCAGGTAATAACATATAGCTATCTGCTGCGAGGACAGATGAATATATGTATATGGTAACGTGTATGTATGTGTAAGCACATCACCTCTGTGGTAGATGAAGTGTGCATGTAATATACAATGCAAGATAACATCCTTTCCTATCCAGCATGTATGTACACATGTATACATGCATAAATGTCAACTGTGTAATTTAAAATAATTTCAAGATCAAGTTATCAATCATTTTACATATGAAAGTATTCAGGATACATTAGGCTGTCGTGATGATACAGAAACGTGGAGACAAAGCTTTTTAGACAGGGATCCTTATCTCTCCCTCCCACTACCCAGTGGTCAGAGGCAATAACAAACCTACAAATCCAGTTTTGGACACCTATAAACTGGGAAACAAATGAGGAATTTTCAGGAAAACTGCTATCATATGCAAAAAGTTTCATTAAAATGCAAACAGCTACAAAAATGTACAGCAAGAACACAGGACCCAGAGTTTGAAAATGATGGAGCTATTGTTGTTTAAAGACGAAACCTTCAGTCAACCTCTCCTGGGACGCCTGTCATTTTGCACAACCTTCCCAGACTCAGCCTTTTCACATACATTAGATTAAAATCAGTCGTGATCAAATAATTCCTAAATCCTTGCCTGTTTAAATATTCTGACATCAGAGCAAATTAGCAATGTTGAAGGTTGCAAATTCGTCTTTGTTTACTTTCCACTCTGTTAGGCCTCTAAGAGGGAATTAAAGGCTCAGGGAGCTCTAGCACCGTGAGGCTGTGATTAAGAGAGATAAGCAAGTGTGGATTACTGTTCCTCAGCTGTTGAAAAACAGGCAACAATCAAGAGATTATAGGTTGATAAGGGATACATAGAAAGCCATGATCTTAACAAATTTATAGCATCCTGAACCAGAAGTTGTGAATACAATGTATTTCCAGAAGTGCTTTAGCTGAGGGTACATCTGCTACATCATGCTGTATTCTCTTTAGGAAGCATAAAAACCCCTTCAGCCTTTGCTTTGTTGGACTGGACAGAATACTGTTCTAAATCCAAATGCCCTCTGAGTTTATAGAATTATAGCAATTTCACTGATAAATTCAGGGTTAAGTTAGTCACACGCAAATTATTTTTCATGCTACATACAGGGACTTGAGAATATTCAACCTAATAAAAATAACAGCAGCTTTATCAAAAATATGACTAAGAGTTTAAAGGCTTAAAAAAAGTTTTAAGATCAACAGGAAATCCATGGCAATACCTTTATTGACTTGCAGAATTAAAATAAAACATATATAACTTATACATTCCTTTGAAAAATTAAGAGTAAAAATGTTGGCTTTCTAGCTACAGCTATATACCAGGGGAAGAGCCAAGTTTACAGAGTGACTGGGGGAAAGGCACCCTTTTCACAGTTATTAAATAGGATGGATTCTACCTAGAACTTTTATGAATGTATAAAGAAAGCCTCTGAAAATATTTTATACGTGACTCAGATCATCTGGAAACATCATCAGGGAACAGATCATCCATGCAGTTGGCACAATGAATCAAAGTGGGTTTTGACAGCAGAACAAAGCAGTATCACAAAAGAGGGTGAGCACACATACACAAACACTCAAATATTTTATTATATCTATACAACCATAGTACCACATACTTTTAAAACTTCACTAAAATAGATGTTATAAGAATAAAATTTTCACACTACTTTTTATGGTTATACCATTTTCTGTTAAAAATTACTAATTTAACCTTTTTTTTAAAAAAAAAAAAAAGCGATGGTGTGCTTGAAACTACTCAGAAATTTATCACAGAGACAGAATGAAGGGAATAGTTATTGTGCAAATATATTTGTGTGTCTGGGAAAGAAATAAGGATTCCTGAATAGCTGGTTTTGGCAAACACTAGATCACTTCTACACTACATACACTCATCTTCTATTAATCCGGCCAGGGAAAAGCAAGGGAAGCTACAGGCCAAAGAGCAGGCTAATGCCTACAGAGACATCCACACTAGGAATTAGACTTTGGACACAAGAGGCAACATATCTTGATTGCAAGCTTCAGCTGCCATTAGCATGCCTTACCTGGAGTTGTTAGCCTTTACCACCCCAGCACATCCAGTACAATCTTACCCTCTTCTTATTTGCTACAGTGAATGCAGGACCTCCCTCCCAATTACCAACTGCAACCACTAATCCCAGCCCATGATGGCAACCCACCTTCTAATACATACATAATGATCATAATTTATCAGTTGTTTACAGCTTAGGCATTCCAAAGAAATGGTTAAGTACTTCAGAGAAGAAACTGCTAGACAAAGCCTAGGAATAAACTGCCATCAATATTAGTATCCGTATCACTAATATGACAGGGTCAGCATTGTACCTTAAAGCACCAATATATGTGTCTAGCAAAACCTTTATTCAGATACAATTATTAATCTGAGGCACAATAGCTTTGTGACTCTGTAAATTGCTCACACAAGTGACTTGACAAGTTAGCACCTTTTCCTTTTCTGGGAAAAAAACCCTCAAAGACCTTTATGAAAATGAGGTAGAATTAGCCATTAAATATTGGAATTACTCTGCTCATGTTTCCTAGCATTAAAGAATTAGGGGATAACAAACAAAACCCATGCAATACTTTTTATTTAGTGGAAAGAGAAATTAGAACAAGATATAAACTTTTTAGCCACTGCTGCCTGCCAAACATAATCATTCAGTTGGTATTCATTTGCTAACACGCTGTCCCATACTAGCACCCTTCTCTTTTTATGAAATTACATGAATAAATGCTTCAGGATCATATTACTTTCTATCGTTAATATGTTGTATTTCTATGTATAATAAAGTCAGAGAGCGTGCAGAAAGTACAACTTATACATGGCACATTTGTTTCTCAAGTCAACAAGAGTCAACTAAGAAGTGTGTCCAGCATTATCTTCATCCACCTTCAATTTCACAGACTCTGGTTAAGCCAAAAATCTTTAAAGAAGTTTTAGTCCACTCTTTTATATCCATAGATGTTCTACAAATCCTACATCTGTACCCTACTAAACATTTTGTGCAAGAATACCACAAAAATCACCCAAATTCTAAAGAATGAAAATGTTTTCTTTCTTGTGTAGAAAAGTCAAAATCTTCCTCATCTGAACTCTGCTCATTTTGATTTATCTCCGAGACTTCTTCCCTTCATTCAGGTATGAAAAAACAAGTGCTGCCAAAGTTGAGTAAGTCAACTATTCCCCTGAAAAGAGTTCTAGAGTTAGAATGAGTTTATTACAGCCAATATCCAATAACATATTGATCTGTTTCAGTCACCACATTAGGATGCCCTTGGCTATATCCCCTGTATGGGATGCAGTGGTATGGTTGCATCCCTAACTTTTAGAGAAGATAAGAAAGTGTGGTATGTTCATTAGATGTATGTTTGTTTTGCAAGACCCATGATCTAAAAATAATCCACATAACAGCTCAAAAAAAATCTTTTGTTCTCTTTATTCCCAGACATTAACTCATGGGACAAAACTTCTAGCTCTGCATTTTATAAGCACCTGACTTTCCTGCAGATATTTTACAAGATACATAGGTATATTATAAGGAATCTCTTGTGATGGGACTTGCAAGAATTTTATTTGATTTTGAGAACTTCAGGCTCAAGTAAGCTGTACAGGGCTCTTTCAGGCTTTGATGCAAAGCACTGAGCACTCCACCACACTCAGTAATGGTCTGCTATTTTCTTTCCTAATCAGTGCTAAGGAGACTAGTCAGGGAAGCCACAAAAAATAACCTAAACATGCACAGTCTGGGGAAAAAAAAAAAAACAAAACAAAACAGCATGTTGCAATATACTTCATCTCTCAGAATCTGGGAGCTCCATTACTTAAATCAAAAATTAAATGTGCTGTGCAAAACTTGCAGATGAAATTATTCTTTAGGGATTCCAAACATGTGGCCTCTAGGTGTCACACTCGACCATGGCAATATTCTATAGCAGGTAAGAGACCTTGATTTGCTCCTTTCAAGGAGTGATACTATGTCACATCCTTTTTTCAAACTTGTAACTAAAAAACAAATAAATAACAAAAACCCCAGAAAATTTCTGCTTCTTTCATACAAATAGCACAATTATTTTTGGTTTTGCCAGAGCAACTGCTTTTGGAAACATTAGAAGTACCATGATGCCTGTTTGTTAAATCTATGCCATTCGTTTGGATCACAGATTTGGAAGACAAATCAGGAAATTTAAGACTTATGTACGTGAGCTGTGCAGAAGTAAGAAAGCATCACGTGTAAAATGACTAGAATATGTTAATAATGTATACTTAAATTCTCCACTGTTTCTCAATTACTTCAAAAATCTTTGCGACAAGAAAAAGTTATTTTTGGAAAATTAATAAACATTCTGCTTGTATGAATGCATAAGCAGCGAACACCTAGCCATCTAGTTCTGACTTTACAAATGCTTTGTTTTTATTAAGTTAGTAATTCTTGGACAGATTTCTCTTTCTTGAGTTTTGTTGCTGTTTCTTGATTGTATTAGATGTGTGGGTTTTAATCTAATTTAATATAGAAGTTTTCCTAGCCATTCTTTATTGGTAACGGGTAGAGTTTTTCTCAGTTTGTTTTAACACCTGGCTGTTGAATTTTTGTAGATCCTTTTGGTTGGTAACAATCAACATCCCTGGCATGGAACATCCACAGTAAGAAAGTATTCTTTGTGAGAAGGGCACATTAATATATGACGAGGACATATATCAAGAACTGCTTGCTGGAAGATAAGTCTAGAGGAATTCAAGTAAGAAATCAATGAATTTATCAAGGAGGCCACCTAGTTTTGTATCGAGGTACCTGGCAAAAGAATGTATTTACCATCTTTTTCTTCAAAAAAAAAAAAAAAAAAAAAATTAGTTTTGACTTGATAATACATTTTAACCAAGGAAAGGCTACTTGACTAAGAAGATCGATAGCTTTGTGAAATGTAGTGACCCAAGAACTGCAGAAGGTCAGATTAAATGAGCTAATTCTACCTTCTAGCTTTGAGCCCTGTGAATGAACGTTGTCGTCTACACTGGCTTCAAAGCTGACTGCATGAAGCTGAACCTTTCCAAATATCAGAACTGTCTGCAAAGGTGTCTGTGTAGTTCCCTGTTAGGAAGTGTCAGCTCTATTAAGAATTCCAGCTTTCAATCTTTACTCAGCAATTCAGAGATCTGTTTAGTAGCCTCTGGTAGAACTTGCTGTACAGCAGGAAAATACAGTATGCTATTTACTTTTTACTCTTTCAACACATTTGACATGGACTCTACAGCTTGTATACCTGTGTGATTAAGACTGCACAAAGAACAGAGCTTTTTAAATCTAACTTTTGTTACCTCACTTTCAGAAAGTCCAATGCAGATTTCACTAATGGAGAAACCAACTCAGGTGACCATAATTGCCAGAACCAATTTTGTATCCCCAAGCCCATTATACTAGATTTTCCAACAGAAAACCAAAAGGCAGAATTTCAATAGGCTTTCCAAGTCAGCTCTGTTCCTCCAATGTGTGCATATATTTCTGAAATTTGTGTTTCTAAAATGAATGGGAACGTCTATCCCCTATGCCTAACATGACATATACTGGAAATAAATAAGTTTACATGCTTACTGGAGAAAAACAAGTTAAAAAGGATAGTTGTAAATGCAAGTAAGTAAAATAATTCACAGAACCTAAAAAGCAGGCAGGGAGATTTCAAAGACACACTGAAGAGGTAAGTATTTAAATTCCTGGCAAGGGGATCAGAAAGTGAATGGAATAAACAAAGAAAATCAGTGCCCATTATTGCCTTTGAAAATCCCCTCCAGGGAGAGTTTAGTAATTTGCACATACCAAGTCACCTTAAACAAAAGCCACCTTCAGTCAATTTTAAACCTTCTCCTTATTAAAACCTTATTGATTGATCATTCTTCATCTAAATGTCTGACAAACCAATTTCCATTTTCAAGGAGGGAAATGTTGGTCTTCTTTTTCAAGTCATAAATCACTCAAACATTCTCCTACCAATTCTCAAATTAGTTAGGTAATACAAATTAATAAGAAAATTAAATAAGGTTGCTGTCTTTAGTAAGTTGTTTCATTAGTGTTATTTTAACTTAGCCAATACATTTAATGGTTTCCAGAAATGGATATGCTCAGTAGTGGTAACAAACACAATATAGTTGGAAATAGCTTCTAATGATTTGCTAATTTCTTAAGAGTCCTAATTTAGCTAGCCAAAAGTACAACTGTGTATTTTGCACTGATTTCAACAGAACAGTAAATAAGAGGAGTATAGCTTCAGGGAACTGATTAATGGATCTGGCACCATTCTGACATGGGGTAAGAGGAAGTGATGTTAGCGTTGAGACAAACACATAACCACCGGAATGGTTATATGAGGTGCTTTATTAAGGCGCCGGGAACCAGGGGTACCCACCCAA
>WTXV02039322.1:41567-73853 GCA_009823435.2 Nymphicus hollandicus | reverse complement strand
CTGTGGGAGACTGTGTCAAATGCTTTGCTGAAGTCAAGGTAGACCACATCCACCGCTCTGCCATCATCCATCCACCTAAGTCCACTACTTATCATGAAAATGGAAAATTATGGAAGATTAAAAACAGCAACAAAACCAAAGCAGAACAAATACATCAAAACCTTAGAAGTTTGGTAAAATGCAAGACTATGTTAAAGAAGCACTGGGAACAAATATATGTAATTAAAAAACTTTGTTCGTTGTAGTACACACAGTTTCCACTGAGCTGTGCTAGCTCTCCAAATATCATCATCCACACCCTTTTAGGCAACTAAATGTGCTGTTTTATCCTCAACAATGTCCACTACTGTGTCTCAGATTGCTAACCCTTTCATGCAACCATTTTATAGACAGCATGTTTTTAGACAAGAACAGCAAAATACCATAGAAGAAATCTGCTAAAACAAAGGATGATTTCTCTATTTTTAAACAAGACAGCACAATTAGTTCCTGTCTGAAACTAGCTGTCTTTGTGAGGGAGTGACATGGATATTAGCTTTGAATTCATCAAAATAACCGTGTATGTTATTCTGGGAGAATTCTGGGCAGTCTTAACAGTGTGCAAGAGGAGTTTATCATGCTGTTTTGACATTTGTCTGCTTCCAGGAGCCATTGTATGATGTTGTACCATCATTATTGCTACCACCAAAAATGTAAGCTCCTTTTGCTTTTACGTCAGGCTGATTTCTCTATTATTCAGACCTGTTTAAACCCCAAGGATGCTCAAGCACACCTATTGATATCTGAAAAAACAGATAACACAGTAAGTCATTTTTAAATCAGCCACATAATCAGGAAAGTAACAGAGATCCGGAGGTTTAACAAAGGTAAATCTGGGGAAGGGGGGAGGGAATTTCACGTTGTCAGCTTTTTATTGCTTGCAGATTCTTAGAAACAGATTGCTTGTGATTTTAAGATGAGTTCATTCTATTTGAAGGGAATAACAACACAATAATTTTCAGCCTACAGGCAATCAATTTAAATTGCCACAAGGTGAATGCTGTGGTAGCTTTTCTTCTCAGCACAAATCTCATGGACTCATAGTGGTGCCAATATGGAATACACATTTATCAGTCCATCATCATCAAGATATGTGTTTCCTCAAGAGACTGGCAAATCTTTAAAAGTAGCTTCAATATGAAGTATAAAAAAGGGGACAGAAAGAGTTTAATAATGTGGCTGGAAGTAATTGAACCTTATAGTAATGTAACTATTAACACAAAGGTTGCCTTGAAAAATAACACTGTACTGTCTCAAATCATTACTCAGACATTCAGGAAGGATTCATCTCACCTAATATTATATACCTACTGTGTAGATATCTGAAGTCCCCTATGTACTGAAATAAAAGAAATAAGCACGTCAACTAGCCCACTGTAGGTATTTGCCTTAGGATGAGATGAAATGCCTTCACCTCTATTGACTCGTAAAGGAAGCCTAGAGGACTAGCTCACTTGTAGATACATGCATTTTATGAGATGAGTGACTTTCAGGGTGTCCATATTTCTCTAAGCTCAAAAATACAAATGCAAGAGGTGACAGACAGATCTTCCCCTTCCATTAAGTGAAAGACCAGCTATGAAGCAGGCTTAGCTGGTCTCAAGAGTACCTCAAGAAGCCTAGGAAGGTTTCTGCTAATTTGCTTTTCCCTTCCTGTACTGTATTGAGTAAAAGCTCTGCTTAGGGAAAAGGCAGCATGGTCAAAGTACCCTTTCAATTACTCAGCCATGAACTCAGTGCGCTGCCCGTGATAGTGGGGTGCTGCAATCTGGAGCTTGTGTTAAGAAGCTCCTCAGATCACATCAATAGTGGTAGCCTAAAAATCCTAGCAGCACAGCTGTCTGGGGACAACCAAAAAGTCCCCCATGTTGCCACCTTCCTCAATAAATGGCAAGTCAGCAACCCCCTAGGATATAAACTTAGACACAGACAGGACAGTCCTTTAGCAGGAAATAAGCCTCCATTAAATTTTGCCATTTTAGGGAACTGCATTCAGAGTATTGCTCAGGTATCACGGAGCTAGTACATGCTGGGATCATGTGGGAAAGATTCCATCTGGAAGACATGAGATCAAAAAAGATCACATTCATATGACAATTTGATTTGCAGGTTGAGATGCCAAAATAAGCAGATTCAGACACTTGTGCATTTGCACTGCATTTTGGTGGTTCTACAACAGAGCTTGTCAATATTTTTTTTTTTAAAAAGGAGGTCTGATGCTGATTTTACTGAGATCTGTTCAGCAGGAACCTTCACCTTTCTCTCCTCAAATTTGGAGTCTGAAATAGCACACTCTAGCTGCTGTTCAAGAGACTTTGAAAATGATAGATCTCCTATTACAGACTAAGAAACATGGATCTTGATCTTGAATCTTGATCAGGACTTGGATTGTGAATCTGTCTTTTAAGCAGTCCCATCTTCAAACAAAACCCAGTAAAGACTCTGAAACGTGCATTTGAGAGACGGACAGTGAGTCAAACAGGGACATGTCAATCCAGAGAATGAGCAGAAGAGTGAGGTTTGCCAAAAGGTCACACAGTTATTAGACAAAATTATAATTTTGTAGTAAAGATGATAAAAGCCTAAAAAGGAGGAATTATGGGCCTTTGTAGTAGTTTTAGAGGGGAAATGGTCACTGTTGAGTTCATAATTTGCATAGATTATTATGCAGCTAGTCAGTGTTTCAGCACAATAGGGGGCTAGGAGGAAATCATGCACAACCTTTGCTGGCTACAGCTGTAAAGAGCCAGGTGGTTGGGTCAATGACTTTCAGTGTAGAGGCACAATGATTTGCTTAAAGCACATTTACTACCAATAAAACAAAGCTGCTGGAGATGGAAATCATCAACTTGCCAGACTTGCCCATTTCTACTCAGACAAGTGGAGAAATGCATGTGTTGGAAACTCCACTGGTTGCATGAGTACACATTTCCCTGTGCCTTTAGAGCACTCTTCAAGCAAATCCAGTATTGGCAGGCTTCTGGTATATCAGGAAGGTAAGACTTTAGGCAAAGTAATCAATTTCTAGGGTAACAGGCTTGAAAGAGTAGCAGAATGGCCAGCCCTTATTGCCAGAGACTTGGTGCTAAGCATAAGCAGCAGCAGCCATGGTGTGGGATGGCAGTAGTCCCTCCTATGAACAGTAGTGATTTCACTAACACTCGTCTCACTAAGTGCTAAATGGGCAGCAAATCTGGCTCTCCAGGGATCTCCTGAGCAAGCTGGTGCATTACTACACTTTTCCTTCACTGCTTTTCATTTGCTAAAAGCAGCCCTAATCCCGCCTGCCCTGAGCTCCTCATGGCTGGGGCAACAGAACTTTTATCAGCTTTTACTGTACTCTGAGGAAGCCACGCTTATCTTTTGCAAAAGCAGCCAGAGAATCTTGCTGACTTTCCTTGGGAGCAGTAGGATGAAGTGAGACAGGGTAGAAATAGAAATATTTTTTAAAAGGGGAAAAAAGTCTTGATATCATAAAAGAGGCATTTTAATGTCTGGCTATTCACCTGGTGTCTCAAATTCAGACACCTCGAGTAACCAAATATTTGACCCAGTTTTCAATCCTCTTTGGATAGATGTGCACTCTTAAAAGGATTCTCAATTATCAAACAAATATGAACACCAAAATATCACTTTTACATATGTAAAAAAGGCTCCACTAAGTCTATCTGAATCCTCCTAGAGGCTGTCAGAATAACCAATGGAGTTAAAAAATAGAATAAATGCCTAAAAGACTTATTTTAAAGTGTTCAAGAGTGTTTGGAACCAAAACTTTGGCTGAGTTTCTTTATAGAGACAGAATGAAACCACAAAGCTTAAATCCACACTGAACTTTCTCAAAGATCTGGAGCATTCAGACTGATGATTTTGATTCATAAGCATGTGTAATCATAAGGTCAGTGTTTGATTTTGGTGTGTGTGGGTTTTTTATTACATTTTTGTGAGTGATTGATAACACAATGATAATAACATTTGCCATATACTGAATGCATTTTATTGCATTTTATCAGACCTTCCCTTTTTTTTTAGATAACAAAATTGTGCACTTCTATCCATTTCAGGCTGTGAGTGCATGAGAAAAAAACACATTTGTCTGCTATCAGAAGAATTATAGACAAAGGGTTAATTTTGCCAATGAACTATTAATTTCTTTTCACCTTCTGCTTTCCCTCCCTGTTCTTTAAACTCCCACACCTTCAAGAACAAATGAGGCAGACAGTTTGTGTTCTTCATCATTGCAAAAGAAAATCAGCTGGAGAACTGATTTCTAGAAATATATGTGCATGTTTTTCATATTAACATGCAAATCTGACTTTTTATTGCCAGATCCCAATCAGAAAAGATTTTTTAAATCACACAAATTCTTATTCTTTTGCATTATCCAAATTCTTATTTTTTAGACCAATGTGAGTTGCTACAGTTATGCTTAGTAGCGTACAAAGTCAAGGGGATTTGAGACTATTCTTTCACATCACTAATAATCTCAGCAGGCTAAGTAGTCACAGACCTGATTTTCCTGGGTTTAGTGTTGGTATTCTAAAAGAGTATACTACAGTATTATAACTTAGATATGAGAACAATTGAAAATGTCACTGTTATGAAAAAAACAAGTAAAAACAGATACATAAATGGGAAAAAAAGAAAATTCTTAATTTCCAGCAATGGTGAATTCATGCCCAGAGCAAGGAAGGAGTCATGACTATTCCTAATGCTAATTGTCACTGTTGATTTTCCTAGCTTTTGTATGAGCAAAGGTCTCAGTGGTAAGAAGTTATAAATAAGAAAAAAAGCAAGAATACTAGATGGCATAAGTGAATATAACCACCCATCTGAGGCTACAGAGAAAATCAGAACATTAGAATATGACCCAGATTGCCTGCTTTCTTTGGGATTGGAAACTAAAATGAACGCATTGAATATTTCCATATTTTCCCCCAATTATAGACCTTAAATATGTGTTAATGGTATTTTAAAGAATGTGACTGTTTATATAGATGTCTTATCCTGCATGATGCGGAATTCCATTATACCACCTTGGTTTGGTAAGAGTAGGGGAAAAGACATCACCTTTATGGAATTGAAGCCTGAAGGCCTAGGGTGCCTTTTATCAAATATTCTAGCCTGTAGAAAAGTGACAATAACATCTAGTCTGGAAAACATGAGGGAAGCTGACCTACATTGGATTAAGCAGTTCCAAAAGGTTGTTCATTGGACAGAGAAAGACATAAAAGCTGAACCATTCCCAGTGAAAAACAGAATAATAAGTGCATGAAAAAGATAGCCAAATACATTATTCATTTAAAAAAGGAAGGAAAACCAAAAAAAGACAACTGGTATCAGAAGAGCAACAAAGAACATTCAGCAAAGCCTCCGTGAAACAAAATACAGTTGGCTACTGAGAAACGTTAAGTGAGACCACAGGGGCTCTTGGTTTCCTGAAGACAATCCTCAGGTCTTGGGACATTCACCTTTTCATAAATTTGGGCTTGGTAACAGTACTGCTGTCCTCAAAGCTAAGAGGGCTGGAGGATAATTAAAGTGAGTTCTATTAGGAGTATCTCAGACAATTAGGGATCTATATTTAAAAGGAAGTTTCTTTTCAAGAAAAGCCTGTTGCTTCATAATAAATGAAAACAGTAGCGTTATTCAGAGAGCTAAATTTCCTCCTAGGAATATTTCAAGAGAATAACAGTAATACAGATTCTGTAAAACATGAATTGCACATATGGATGTGTTTGAGAAAAACTTAATTTTATATAATTTACACAAGCAAAATAAAGATAAGTACATGTGCTTGAGTTTCTTCCAAAACTATAGTACATCATAACCTGCACAGGTAAAAAAGGGACAAATGCAAGAGTCCACCAGAATACCTATTTTTTGCCCCTAGAAAGTCAAACCCATATGCCTCATCCAGAATCTGATTCAGATCTCTTATAAATAAAAGTCCCTAAATATGTAAATCATCTGACTGTTTCTTTACTATATATTGGATGTTAAATTTAATAGCTTTGGGTTCCCCATGACTGGAAAAAGGGAAATATAACCCCCATTTTCAAGAAGGGGAATATGGAAGACCCAGGAAAATACCAGCCAGTCTCATCTCTGTGCCTGGCAGCAACATGGAGCAGATTCTCCTGGAAACTGTGGTAGGGCACGTGAAAAACAATGAGGTGGTTGGTGACAGCCAGCATGGCTTCACTAAGGGGAAATCCTGCCTGAACAGTTTGGTGGCCTTCTATGATGGGGCTACGGAACTGAGGAACAGGGGCAGAGCACTTCACGTCATCTACCTGGACTTGTGCAAAGCATTTGACACTGTCCTGCATGACATCCTTGTCTCTAAACTGGAGAGATATCAGTTTGATGGATGGATCACTCGGTGGATAAAGAATTGGCTGGATGGCTGCACGCAGACAGTTGCAGTCAATGGCTCAATGTCCAAATGGGTAATGAGTGGTGTCCCTCAGGGGTCAGTGTTGGGACTGATCCTGTTCAACATCTTTGTCATGGACAGTGGGATTGAGTGTGCCCTCTGCAAGTTTGCCGATGACACCAAGCTGTGCGGTTCAGTTGATATGCTGGAGGGACCTTGACATGCTTGAAAGGTGGGCCAATGCCAACCTCTAGATGAGCTTGAGAGGTGCCTTCCAACCCTAGACATTCTGTGATCCTGTGATTCTGATTCTGTGATTTTTGCATGCTTATACAAAATATGTAAGGTAAGCCCCTGCATAGCTGAAGATAGTAACTACTCAGGTTCATCATTTATGCCTTCTTGTTTTTATTTCTGTCCAGTTTATATTTGTGAGAAATTCTTACAGATACAGGATGAGTCAATGAGCAGGGAAATATTTTATTTCATTTTACGGTCGGTTTTCCAGATTGTTCAAAAGTACTGCAGAAATGTGAAGCCATAGCATTTTAAGAGCAGGGTTGGAAGAGGACTCATTAGGGCCTAAAGTCAGCCAAAGGAGCTCAGAGGAGAAAAACCAAACACAAAACACCAAATCAAACTGAAAAGATATTAGAATGATTGAATCATATTTTTGGCTGGAAGGGAACTCTGGAGGTCATTTAGTCTTGGATCGTGCTCCAAGCAGGATTACTTTCAGCAGTAGATCAGATCATCCATGGCTTGTTGTGTATCTCTGAGGATGGAGGTTTCACAGGGTCCCAGGGGAAGCTGTTCCATGGCAGCTCCACCATCCTAGTTAAGATGGTTTTTTTAGTGCCTGTTTTGAACCTCCCAATCCAGAATTTGTATTTTTTGCTTCTTGCTATATTTTCTGCCACTGTCAAAAGAGTTTGGTTCTGGCAGTTTGTAACTGCCTTTAAAGAAAACACCAACTGGTATTAATCACCCCTAAGCCTTCTTTTTGCCACACTAAAGAGGTGTGGTTCTGCCAACCTCCACTTGTATCTCAGGTGATCTAGCCACTGACCATCTTGAAAGCTCTTTGCTAGATGCTGTCCAGTTTCTGAGTGTCTCTTTTTAACTTGGACATCTAACAGTGGACACTATTCCAGGTGCAACCATGCAAGTACTGAGCAGAGGCAAGTGCTGCCCTCCCTTGATCTACTGTCCTTACCCCTCCTGATGTTGCCCAGGACACTTTTCCTTGTCTACAGTTAGAGCATTCTGTTGGCTTGTATTTAGCTGGCATTAGTCATTATCCCAGCTTCCTTACCATCAACTGTCACCCAAGTGTTTCATAGCTTTTGCTGATGGGTGAGTTCACTTCTCACCTTGTGCAGAACTACATTCTTCTCCTTGGTGAACTTCAGAAGGTCCTCCTCCACAAGATTCCAGGTGTAACAGGGCATCTTGGGATGGAAACTCATATTATTTATCTATATATATCGTATTTATATATACCTGTAATGGCATAAGTACCTCAAAAATCTCTGATCATTATCATCACTAACAGGTTAAAAAATGTACAGCTAAGTAACAAGA
This sequence comes from Nymphicus hollandicus, assembly GCA_009823435.2. NCBI lineage: Eukaryota > Metazoa > Chordata > Aves > Psittaciformes > Cacatuidae > Nymphicus > Nymphicus hollandicus. The sequence continues at coordinate 65,854 of WTXV02039322.1, read as the reverse complement.
TTCCAGCAATATTGACCTGTAGAAATGTTTGAAAACTGTAAATGGATTGCCAAGAACCTGAGCAGAACAACCAAGGTCTAATTTTGGACAACTCTGAAGCCTAACTGTGTTAAGTCTAGATAGTGAATGGGTTGCTAAAATTCCATTAGACCAGAAAAGTATTTAAAACATTGAGAAGCATGAAAATATTCATAAAATCAGAGCAGAAAATCAACTTAGGAAAAAGAAAATCACATACATGTTCAAAGAATGCCTTCAACGATTATGAGATCAAGCTTCAATTGTGGAAGTTTTTCCTCTTGTGTCCAACCATAATCTCCCTGGGAGTAACTTGTACACATTGCCTTTTGTCTTTTCCATGTGAATCCTTGTGAAAAGGAAGCCTCCATCTTCATTGTAGCCACCTTTAAAATACTGGAGAATGGTGAAAATGTTTCTCCTGAGCCTTCTTTTCTCAAGGCTGAACAAACGCTGTTCTCTCAGCCTTTCCTCATATGGCAGGAAAGGACCTTCACATCCTTAAACTGTGGGCCCAGAACTGCACACAGTACTTGAGGTGAAGCAGTACCAACACAGAACATAGTAAGATAATCACCTCTTTTGACTGGCTGGTTATACTGTGTTTAATGCACCCCAGCATACAGTTTGCTCTCTCAACTGTCAGGGCACACTGCTGACTCATACTGAGCCTGCTGCCACCCAGCACCCCCAGATCCCTCTCTGCAGGTCTGCTTTCCAGCCACTCCTGTCCCAGTTTATACTTGTGCCTGGCATTACTCCACCCCAGGTGTAGAATCTGTCATTTCAAGTTGTTAAATGTCACCCCATTAATCATTGTCTGGTGCTCTAATCTGTTGAGATTCTAATCTATCAAGATTCTTCTGCAAGGCCTCTTGTCACTCAAGAGAGTCAACAGCACCTCCCAGTTTGACATCAGCAGCAAACTTGCTAATGGTGCATCCAACTCCTGCATCCAGATTGTTAATAAATATATTGAACAGAACTGCCCTAGAACTGAACCCTGAGAAACACCACTGGTGACTGGTCACCAGTCAGATGTAGCCCCTTTCACCACAACTCCTTGAACCCTGCCCTTCAGCCAGTTCTTCACCCAGCGCACAATGAATCCACTCATTTCACAGCTGGACAACTTTTCCAGAAGGATGCTGTAAGGGACAGTATCAAAAGCCTTACTAAAATCTAGAAAATGCCTTCTGCCATTCACTAGGCATGTGACCTTGTCATAGAAGGGCATTAAATTAGTTAAAAAGGACTTTCCCTTTGTGAACCCATGTTGACTGTGCCTGATTGCATTATTCTTTAAAAGCCTTACATTTAAACAATATGTCTTCCTGTTTTGCTCCCATTATTATCTGTAACAGACACACCCCCTACATCATGTAGCAGATTTCTCACTGTGCTAGATATTGTACAAAAAGAGCTGGCGGTGTGAGGGAACTGGTTTCTTCTGTCACATGGTATTGTATCAGCTCCACAGTAGGAAGACTGACATTTTTCTGGGCCATAAGACAGAAACCAAACAGATTTCCAGGAGAGCTACAAAACTTGTGAGAGTAAGCATTTGTTAGTTATTTGTTTTCTGTGACCAAAATATTATCACTGTGCATAATCTGTGCAAAAAAAGGCCATGAATTACAAATACATTTAAGGAAACATGAATGCTTTTTTTTTATTATTATGTCCATCTGACTTTATTGACATCTACAGTTTATTATAGTGCTTGTGCAGAGCTGCATTTAGAATGGGTGTAATTCCACTGACTTCAGTGGAGTTACACCAGGCATGAAAGCAGCCCACCTACTGACTTTACATTTTGAAAGCAAAGCTGTGCAATTGTAACAGGCTCTACATTATGTCTTTGCTAAATTCAGACATATTCTTCCCCCCAAAGTTCTCCCCCTTCTTTTTATGCACCTTGCTCCTTTCTTCACTTTTATTACCACACTGCTCCCTCAACATGATTGCATCTGCATTTTATTAAGATTACTGCTACTGTTTAAGGAACACCACATCTCACTGCATCATGCTGTGTTTTAATATTTCCTGTTTTATTGTACTTGTGTTTCCTTTAAAAGTTTCACATGCAACAAAATCAGACTGCTTTAAGGAATAAATCGATAAATTGGCATCTAGAAGGCTACCAAGCATCAGGGCTGCCAGTTACATTGGCTGAAGAGTCAGACCATAGCCAGCCAGGAAGGGACTGTCTGTCTGCTGGAAATTATTATTGTCATTATTCAGACTTGAAGTGCTGCCCAACGATTCCTCTTCAAACATAGGCAAGGTAAAAGAAACCCTGCCCCAAAATCCTACAATACAGCTTGAAGCATAAAAACCATCAGTGAGCAACAATGATTTCTAAGGAGAATAGGGGGAGGGTAGAGGAAGGAAACAAATCCCTTAAGTACGGAAAAAACCTGACATAGTTCCTCTTGCAAAATACCCATGCATATACATGGATGTGTATATGTGTATATAAATATATGCATACTTACTTTTTAAGGACTCAGCCTTTCTCTGTCATACTGAAGACCATCCTGATCACACAGTGGACTCCACCATGGTTGTACTTGGTAGCCACACAGAAATCCCTGGGTAGCTGAGGGAACAGGCTATATACCTACAAGAGTCCTGTTAAGAGGGCAGCATTACTAACATGAGTACAGATTCTGTCCATGGGTCGAGACTATTACCACAACAGGGAGGGACTGCTACTGCTGGCAGTCAAATGGTGTTGCCAATTTAACATGAAAATATTAAGTAAATATATGAGCCCCCCTTCCCTATCACGTTTTCCTGTCCCAGAGCCTGAAGTTTTGGAGACAGAAGATCCAGGGACATCCTGGATGACAGCTGCTAAGATGTTAGAGTAAGCTTGGGAATGAGGGTCCTCTGGGATCCAATGGGTTTGCACAGCTTGTGTCCAAAGTCACCCTTGTAGGCTTGCAATGCCAAAGGCTAGAAAATCTGTTGCTGAGGGCATTTTCTGAGCAATATCTACTAGACAGTAAACATATAGCCTGCCTTTCCCTCCTTCCTCCACCTTTATTCTCTTTTGTTCTGAAGTTGTGTACTATAGCAACCCAAGGCTGCAAATTTCTCTCTAGAGCTTCTTCTTTTATTTAGCCAGTAGATTCACTGCTGTGTAACAGGGAGTGAAGAAAAACCCCAACCAAACAACAAAAAACAAAACCCACAAAGCAAACTGCAAACAACAACAAAGAACAACCAACCAAACACCAACAACCCACAACCCTCCTTTCTGCCCCTTTCTACCCAAGCTGTAACAGGCTTTAGTCTAAGGAGAAGGAATTTTGGTCTATGAAAAGAAGACATGCTTCTGGCAACAATGTGTGGTACAAAATTAACAAATTCCCTGGAAAACCATTTATTTGATTAGTTCCTTCTTCTACTTCATGTATTTCAGACATTAAAAACCCCATATGCAGCCTACCAACCTCCTGGCCAGAGAGGATCTGAAGGGTAAAGGAAAAGCAAAGAAATAAGGACATGCAAACAGAATAGGAAAGTACTTGGATGACTGCCCTGTAATGAAAACTGATATCACTGTAAGCCAATGTAATAATTCATCTCAGCTGATAGATCAGCTAACTGCTAATATCTTGTGAATACAATAAACATTCTGGGCTCTGTAAGATGAATGTTTTTCTGCATGCAAACTGCAGCTAAAAGAGATATTTTCCCCTTTCATTAATCTAGTATAAATAATGGTTATAATATTACATATCTCTTGCCTTTTCTCTGACAGTTTATTCATGCTGAAATAGGAGATTGCTGCAGTATGCAACACAGCTTCTCAATGTGTTCTGTGTGCGTAACAGAAAAGGAGTCATTCATGCTGGAAAATATCTGGCAAAATTTTGAAGTTGCTTCCCTTTTTAATCAGTCTTGAATGCAGATACAATGTGTTCCTGGAGTTTTAAGTACAGTTAGATATGTGTTTCTGTTTGTTGCTAGTGAGTTATTTAATTTTTTGCAGCATAGTTCCCAGTTGTGAACTATGATCAAGCCTACTGTGAGACTCTAAGGAGAAGTAGAGTAAAATCTAGTTTTCCTTTTTGGAGTGTCTATATAAATCCTTAGGTCTGTTGTGATAGGTGACAAAGCATCATGCAATACAAAGAGTAGGAGCAACTTACCTCCTGATAGTCTTGACATGACAGGCAAGGTAAGGTCAAATATAATAGTCTCTAACACTTGCTAAAACCTATTTGCATTTGACACCTACATAAGAGTACAAGGTTGAAAGAGATCTCGGTCATCAAATTCTGTCCCCTGCTATCACTGGCAACCATATCATACAATCCCCTTGGCACCCATCTACTGCGGTGGCAAATTTATTTTCCTCACCTTGCTCCTACTTCAGTGAATAAATTAGTGTTGCTACTAAACATCACCCAACTCTGTGCACACAAAGGCTTTTCACATGTCATCAGAGACTGGGACCTTTGTCCTCGGGCATGTTTGGGGTTAGCACCTTCTTCAGGTGTTTACTGTCTGGATGGCAAATACAAAGGGAAATTGCTGTAATGCTGAGGACTGAAAGCTGTAAGGTCTCCACTTCTGTGAGCTGTACCACACGTGTGAGATGCAATTTGCTTCTGTGTATGGCTTACGTGGAACCTGTCTTAATGCACTCCCTGGAGCAAAGTACAATGCACATACAAGGCATTTTTGGGGAGGCAACAAGAGGAGTAACTGTGCATGGATTCATGCAGAAAAGGCCAGAAGAGGCTTTGTGGTATTGCCCTTTGTTGTCCTTGTAAAGACCTGCACACTTACTTAAAATCTTGCAAGGCAAGAACTAGTATGGTAATAAAAGAAATTGGCCCCATGTTATTGCTTTCTTTTGGAAGGCTGACACTGAGGCAACCCCTAGGAGCTGATGGAGTTCCTCCTTCCCCACCTTCTCAAAGGAAACAGAATTGAAACTTTATGTAAAACTTTAAGGTTGCAAAAAACCTGCAAGACATAATATTGCATTCTTTAATACATTTATCTGTCTTGAAAAAAATGTATGTCATTTTTTACAGTGTAAATTTAATGTAAAATTACACACAATATAACCCAAATTAAACTGGTTAAAATGACATCTTATCAGTATGAAAATGATAGATTAGATCCATATAATTTTGCAGCATGTAGATAACAATGGATTCCCTTTTCTTGAATTGAGATGTAAAATATTTTTTCTTTTATTTCTTCTGTCCTTTTTTCCTAAAAGAAAAATTGATACTTTAGCAGTGTCTGAGAAAAAATACTGTAAAATATAACAGCAATTTTATGAAAATGTGCAGTCTGCACCTTTATCCTGTTACTTTAACAAGTTACCTCACATTTTCTGATGATTATTGTAAGTTTTGTCCAAATGCTTTTTTTTACCCTCTGAAAACCTATATAACTATGTAGAAATTTATAATTTGATAATTTCTGCCTCCAAAGTAATTAGAAAAGTTGCCTTCCACAGAAAGCACCTACATTTCTGCATTTATGATTTTTTATCATATAGCCAACTTATTTTGCTGGAAATAGACAGCTGGTTGAGTAAAAAGAAAGAAATATATCCTGTCTGCAGGGTGAGCATGGGCAGTGCTACTCATGCTTCCCCCCAACCTTTCAAATCACAGCTGGTTTTATATATTTCAAGGCAAGCACCTTAATCCATAATTTAATTTCTATGTATTGTTTTGTTATTCTCTTGAAAACAAGGAGATTATTTATTAGTGATAAACAAGTCTGATTCAGTAAAAATTTTTACTTCAGTGAAAAACCCCTAGACTATCAGTATAGCAAGGAACAGCTCAAAACAAGTCCTATTGAAGTACTTGTCCCCGGTATTCTTTTAGACCTCTCAATGTTCGTTATGGGGAGGTGTTTGATGTGCAGTTCAAACCCTAGCAAAATGTAAATACAGGTGTAATTTCTAGTGATTGGTGATTTGCTTACTATGAATCTGACATCAGGCTGAAAATGAGACAGGCCATAGGTTGGCTCCTACATGAAATATTTTTCTTTGACTCTGTTGCTTTATCTGTAATATTGCCCTAAATGCAGAATGAGTCTCTTATGTAACAGGACTCATATTAAATGCTTGTTTTTTAGTTCAGCAAAAGCATGAACGCACCCATGGTGCTCCAATTTTTCTAAAAGTATAGGTGGAAAAAGTAATAAATTTGCTAAAACAACAAAAAGAGCTTTCAGAGGAATGAATGTGAGTAGACTTTTGATATATAGAGGTCAACAGAAATGAGATCAGACAGCAAAATCAATGATGTGCATTTCTGTAGTTCAAATAGAATTTATTTATCTCAGTATAGAAAAAAATTGCTGAAGAAAAAAAGAAGTTTAAGCCCAACATAAATGGAAGGAAAAGATGGTCTTGCTGTTAGTGAATGGTCAGAGGAACTCAAGATGGCTGGACTCAATTGCTAACTTTCCTCCAGACTTCCTGAAGGACTTATGGCAAATCACGCAGGGCTTGTCAGCACCGTGTCCTGGAGGGTGGCTGAGCAGTGTGCATTGCCTGGCTCTGAGAACCAATAGCTTACCAGCACATGCCAGCACAGCTATAGTGCCATGGCCTGGGTTCAGGGACAGAGAAGTTTATGCCACACAGCAGTGGAGGAGGAGGAGGATCAACCTGCCTGTGTCAGCTCTAGCTCCTTCTCACATTCCCTGGTCCTTCATTTTGCTTTGTCTCAGCTCCCCATTTGTGAAGCAAGACTAAGTCACCATACAGTTATAAAGTATTGTAGAAGGAAAAATGCACACAAATAATTTCAAATTTACTGACAAAAATGGTTTTACCTGGAACGAAAAGGGCCAAAACCTTCAAAATAGTCATACTGAAATGTGCTTTGTGCTTAAATTCAGTACTGTGAAATTAATGACTGAGTCTATAAGGACAATCACATAAACATAATTTGGACACAGGAAATTTTACCTTGATCTGATCTACTGGAACCAGGTAACAGAACAGTACCTTCTTCTCTTATTTTCCTAGGAGACAGGAAGAAATTATTTTTTTGCTTTGTTTCCAAAGCTAAACCCAATTCAGTTGATACTGTACCACTGAAGTGTTAAGTCTGTATATGATTTACTGCAACAACTTACTGGATAGACGGGAGAAAACTTGGAAGTGGGAAGTTGATACTTTTGGTGGTCTATGGAGAAAATTAATGGGACAGTAAACTGCAGTGATATCATTCATTATCTTAGTCAAAAAAGTGGCAGATGGCCAATGAAGTACTTTAATGATCTTTAGGTTTCTCCATCTGTACCTACAAATACATATACTTTTTATAGCATGTGATGGACAAGAAAGCTATTTACCAGATTTGCAGGTCTAAGAACTTTAAAACTTCTTTAAGTTTAATTTCAAACAATAAAATAATTTCTATTCTCCTTTCATACTGCCTCAGAAACGTAATGTTTTCTTGCAGCTGCTGAAACCAAAGAAAATGGGTCATTCCAGTTATTTTCATAAATAGTACAAAAGTGTATTCCCACACTAACAAATCCAAAGAACATTATGTAGAGCTTGTAATTTACTGTTTTCAAATGCAAATATTCTCTGTGAAGTAGACACAGTTTATTCATAGTAGGTTTTGCTCACATTTGAGATATATAGATGTTTGACTTTGTTTGGAGAAAGCCAAGGGGGCTCAAGAGAAGTAATTTAATTCAAGGAAGGCTGTGAAACAGTTTGTGTCACCTCAGTGACTACAGGACTGCAAAACAAATGTAACTTTCCAGTACGAAATTTGGATTTTGATATATTTCACTACAAAATTACAAGCCTCACATAGCAAGAAAACCATACTTTGACTTACCTCCATGAAAGTAATATCGATATATCTCACCTAGTTAGTGCAGCTGTGTGGCCAGAAAATAATTTTTTCTTCAGATTATATTGGTCTGTTTTCTGGAAAGTGAATGCTCTTTATAGGTCCCTCAAAGACCCATAAATATTTGAAAACACTTTAAAAATTATCATCTGGGGCTTTTTGGCAACTCTGTTGAGGTATACATTTCACAAAGTATGTATTCTCACAGCACCTAGCAATGTCTTGCTAATCATGCATTCCCTGGCTCATTCACACACATAAAACTACTGCTGTACATTTGGATGCATTTATAGTGCATATACAGAATGGATATTATTTGTAACATATGGGCAAAAGAAGCCATTTCAGTATGAAGAGGTAATGCCCACTCAAATCTTGACACATTTTCATCATCTTTAGAATCTGAAAAAATATTTTTCTGCACTTTTAATAGAATGAAACTGATTTATACTACATGCAAAACAAAATCGATTTAATACAAAAAAGTGCCGTAACAACTTTATAAAGAAGACCCCTACTTTAGCAGGTTAAGAACTATCCTGTTTGGATTTGTTTAAAATTTAGTGGCTATGCCTCATTAGGCAGTTAAATGTATATGTATTTGTAGTTAATTTGGGACCATCTAATTTAAAAATGGATCCCTCAGCTCTGTAATCATCGAATCTGGAAGCACAAATATAACCAGTTTAGTAATTAAAGGATTTTAAAATACGTCATTAAAAAAAGGGACACTGCAATCTGTTACAAAGTTAGTACATCAGCCAACTGTACAGCTTAAAAAAAAAGGTGATAGAATTCTGTGACTCAGCTGAGTGAAAGACAGTGTTCCTCTATTGCCAAGCCCCAGAGCCGAGAATCTGCCCCAAAATCATGAAATTACACAGCCTTTAACAATCATGCTTTCTGAGTATTTCCTGATTTTTAAAACCCTCTTTTCCAATGTGTGCATGACAATGAGTTTTATCAGGTTTAAAAATGTTACCATGAATAAATATTTTTCAATTCCAGCTGCAGCAGGAAGACTCACTCCTCCCCTCTCTTTCCTGCCAGTACAATCATATGAATGCTGCAGCTTCATACAGCACAACGAAATTGCCTGCAAAGGAGACCAAGCTTGGAGCCTGTTCACAAAAATTAATGGTGCTGTATCAAGCAACTGCTCTGATTACAGTTGTAAGAGCATTTACACCAAAAGGTAAAGACTGATACATTTTGTGATTGTACTCTTTGTAATAAAAATCTAGGAGGGGAGAGGAAAGGAAAGATGACCTTACAGTCAAGGAACTAAGTTCAGATGTTTGAGATGAGTTGGGTTCAGTACTTTCTTTTCCCTAAGAGCTCTTGAAGACTGGTGGAAACGGTGGAAACAGTTTGATCACCACATTTCCTAATCTATTAAACAAGGATAAAAGAATGCCTTTGCCTGCATTGTCTATCTAGCAGCTAACTACTAGATGAAGCAATAATGTCTCATTATAGGTACATTAACACACAGCTTGCTTAGATCCTAATCACATTGAGTACCCTTCTGGCATAAAAATATAGGAAATCTTCTTTTACAAATCATGTATTTTATAGCACTCTGAAGGCTAGGTATCATCTGTTTTCAGATTTCAGCTCATTAGCTTTTACAGATGCAGAGTTCAAGCCTGAGCTTTAGCCAACTGTGGCCTAGAGAAACCCCCGTTCCCCTACTGCACCTTGGCTGCCTGCTTGGCGCTCTGACAACAGTTAGTGCTGTCCTAATTTCTGCACGTAGCGTATGGCACCAGAAGACTATTAAGGCAGCCAGGCACACTCAGCCAACATCCAGGCAGACTCTTTCCTAGCCATGAAGGGTTAGGCTGATCAAGGAATTGCTAGTGCACTTTTCTGCTGTGCAAGGTTCTCCTATAAACACATCATCTTCTGCCAGGTGAATAGCAAGGGGAGAGGTTCATATGGTTTTTTTAAGGAGATAGGTAGATATTTCCACTTGCATCTTTCCAAAGGCTCAGAAGCAGACAAAAGGGCAGCCTGAGGTGCTCTTCTATCAGTAAGAACTGTTGATTTCTTCCTTTCTTACTGATTATCATGCACATACAAGCATAAAATGCCATCAAGCAAATCTACAAACCAAACAAATCTTCCCTTCCCTGGTGCTAGCTTTGCCAAACTTCAGCTGCAATTGCAGAAGACCTTGCTGCCATTCAGGTGTCCATCTTTGCAGTGGCAATCCCTACCCATCAGCCAGAGGTCTTGCAGCAGCAAGACCATTCAAAGCAACCTTAAAATTGAGAAGCAAGATGCTGCTCTGCTGTCTTGACTGCTATCATGTCAGATGGCAATTCTAAGAGCACCATTTAATTCTGAGTCATTTTACACAGAACACATTCTCTGCTGATGTGCCCTCCTTTGTTTATAGGTAGCTATATAATCCTTGTGGTAGCAACAGGCCCTTATGAACTGGGACAGTTTGATTAGCTGATGCATCAAAGTGACAAACTGCTATTGTGTACTGGAAAAAAAGGAAAGGAAAGGAAAAGGAAAAGAGAAAGGGAAAGATGCTCTGCTATAACACGTCCTAAATACATCCTTGCATTTATTATTTAATAGAATGGTGCCCAGGTTGCTGAAAGCTTGCCGAATAGTTTATCTTGCTACATTTCATTTACCTAGTCATATAAGTCACCTAAAAATAAGAATCACTGTGTAGGAATCTGACAAAATTTGGCTTGCCTGACCTAAACACCAAAACAAAATTCCATCAGTAAAATTATTTTAATCACAAACTAAACAGTGACAAAAAACATTATAGGGAAATTATTTCTTCCTACTGTGGAAGGTACAGAGGGAGCTGGGTCTGTCTGGATCCAGTCCTAGTCTCAGACTTGGTCAATGTTTTATGTCTAAGGATTGTGTAGTGCTTTGGCCTTCCTGTCCAAAGTTGTCCCTCATGCTAGTACAGTCACATTACAAGGGAGCTTTCCTCAAACCTTTTATATTTGACCAGCCTGCCAGTTTCCCAAGAAAAATGAGACCCTGTGCCTGACCAGCCTGTCCATGTACTGGACAGCCCACCAAATCAAAGACAACTAACCTATTCAGGAACCCCCACCAACAGTGTCATCAAGTCAAATCTCTTATTTCAAATATTAAGTCTCCAGAGATTTACACAGAATGGACTTCAGCTGAAGATTTTAATTACACAAAATATAAGTATGTAACAGGATAAGGTTCAGAGATTAATGGTGATAGGTACTGTCTGCAGAAACAAGCTTGAAGTGGTGCACAACCAGACTATAACCACTAAAACCAGCTAGTGTGAGTTAATCATTTAGTGCGCATAAAATAAGGCATCCCTAATGGAATCCCTAATGGAAAACTGTCACTAACTTTCAGGGAACCAGTCCTGTTAAATGTGTGGCATACACATGCTCAGTGGCACTGTTTCTGAGCAGCACCTTAGACACAATCTGTGGGCAATATGATAAGAAGAGATACTACACACATTTCTTCACCCAACCAGGAAAGAAAAGCATAGGAATTCACCTCACATTATCCCTGTTGGTAATGCTCCAATATGGGTAATTCAGCAGCTGATGATGTGATCCTAAATCTTTCCTACACAGACCACACGTGCCTAGGACCTGAACATTTCAGGATTAGTAGTGTGGTAAAGGGCATCTGAAGACCTCACCAAGAGCACAACTGGTGCAGCAAAATGTGCCATAGTGATATTTTTCATAGTCATATCTTCATAATGTATAATCAGGTGCAGAAGCTTTGATAGGTTTTTCCTGTAGAGAATCATGAACAAGACTTTTTACTCGAGTTCTGGGATAGTGTCCCATCACATAAACATGGACACATTAACTTTTCATTGTATCCAGCTTTTTCTTTCTTGCAAATACAGAAAATCACCAGACTGTGTGGTTTGCAGGAGATTCCAGCACCACATCTTCTAAGGTCTTATATTTTTCCGTGAATGGTCTGTGAATCATGCCAAAAAGCTTATGGGAGGAAAATAGCTCTGAGCTGGGCTTTTTTCCAGATGGTCCTAATCACAGTATCCAGACCCTTTCAAAAATCAACACATAAAGTCTGAAGTAGGCGACAGTTTGTCCCCACTTGTAGTGATCATTGCTATGGAAAGTTAAATGTTTTAGTTTGAATTTTAAAAAATGCTCAGTGTTTCCATGGGTAGCTATACCATCCATGGTTATATTTCCTGATGTAGGGGACATGGATTATGAGGAAATCATCTGTCAGGCACAGCATTAAACAACTGACCCTGTATACAGTTTGGGGTGCAGAAATACGGCACACTTATATGAACCTTTCAGGTTCAGAAGAAAGTCTGTTTTGAACTGACAGATTATGTGCTTTAATACGACTAATTTATGGTCTGAAATAGATGAAGGGTGAGAGGACATCAAATAGCAAACAGACTACAAATCAAATGCTATATGATCTCTTATGATGAACTGTAAATATAATAAAAATTGGACATATCAGGTTAAGCTGCTATAGCTTAACCTGATACATCCAATTGTAAACTTGTCTGACTCAAATGTATTACTGCAATCAAAAGAAAATATAAAGAGATATATATTTATGTAAAGTATGCAGAGCTCCTGAGAAGTTTTCAGCCACAAAGACAGCCTTGATAGTGAAGCACAACTACTTTTTAATTCCCAAATAAACTGCATTGCTAAAAAACTTGTTCTGAATCGTTCAGCTTCAGGCATAAGTGAGAGATGCATGAAGGCTACAGCAGGTTATTATACTGAAATTATCCCACCATATTGTCTTGCTGTCAGAGAAACAAAGTAAGTTACAGTATGTCTCCTGTTCTTGGAAAACTAAGAATGATTTAATATGTCTCATGTCTTCCTAGAGTGAATGCATAAATGTAGAACAAACCTTTAGATGGTGGGCAGCCAGGAAACTGAAATAGGCCTATTTTATAGTGCAGTGTTTGAAGAAACATCCACATAAATGTAGAAGATTGTTTTCTCTGCTTCACGTGGGTTAGAGAGATTTATATACTCAAAATCTAATATCTGATCTGGCTTCCAGGAAACATTGTGCTCTACACTGATTTTCCCAATCAATTTCCTGCTATGAGATTAGGTAAGACATGAGTCCAAGTGAGTCAAAGTGGCAGCATTTTCTCACCTTTCTTATGAAGGTACAGGTCAGTGAAGAGTTCAGCAAAGCAATAGAAAATGATTTTTCACAGTTAGTGAGTGTGCTCAGAAGAGGCAAAGACTGAAAAGGGCAGCCCAAATATCAAACGAGATCTAATGTTTGAAAGGAGAAGGGAAACTTGAAACTTTCACAGAGCAGATATTCCCATTGGCTTATTGTTCTTCCTCCCATCAGTTACAGCTGAATGGGTCTCCATTAGTCAGACATTGTCTGGGTCCTAGAGGTGAATGTGAAGAGAGTCTAACTCAAGCTAGTAGATCAAGAATATCAAACCAGCAAACACACAATGGAACCAGATAAACCTTTAGTATGTGAGAAAGAGTGAATGGATGGTTCCCCATGGAATTTAATTAACAAATTTGTGGCCTGCTGATTAAATACCTGTCTTCTACTCTTGCATGTCTTGATCTACCTAAGTATGGGACACAGTTTAGCTTCTTCCTATGACTGGTTTAGTTGGAAATGTGCCATTTTCTATTGCCTATTACCCAGGATAATGATTGTAAGATTTAAGAACAAATATCTTCATTAAATTTGAGTGTGCTTGCCCAGACAAAACTTACTTTCCATCTTCAAGAATCAAAATAAAAAGCCAATCTATTGCTGATTTTCACCTATAAAGAAGCCTTGCCAACAGAACTGGAATGTGAGCTGCTTGTGTAAATATTTTTCCCATTGTGTCCTAAATTTTAGAATAAACACTTTTGTAGATTATTACACATTTTTTATTCAAGTAATTTGCCATTTCTTCAGGGAATAAGCAAAATTGTCTTGGCTTGTCTGATTTTTATTATTTTTAATAGCCTGTGTATGTGTTCTGATATGAAAAGTTTCTTATGCATTTCAATACCAAAGGGCAGTTTCCAAATACCTGTACCTAACTATTAAATCTTAATTAGAATTTCACTACTGACAGTTTTTCATATCATGAACTGCAATGTAACTTCAGCATGATCAGCTATTCTAAGATTTGTGATTCTATCTCATTCTAAAGGTTGAGACACATGAATTAGAGAAACAAAGTATAAAATAGATACAGTACATTATTTCAAAGCATGCATATGAAAGGATGACTTGAGAAGTTATTAGTCATAGATAACTCAGGTCTAATGGATAAAATACTTTGGGACTTTTTCTAGATTTCTTTTGTATTCACATGGAGATTTAACAGAGAGTCGTAGCACTTGAGATTCCCTAGCGAATATTTATGCTTTCTGTACACGTGACTGCTTGACCATAGGCCAATTCTGTTTCTACTAAAAAGCATGGCAAAATTCTCATCAACATAAAAGAAAGTGGAATAGTGTCCAATAAGAAGGACTTATGGGTGTCTAAGACTTGGCAGTATTTTATCTTTAAGGACTATTTCTTACTACTGTAAAGATTCTCTGCCTTTCCCATTTCCAACACACATATCCAGGTGAAAGCCTGTACTAAAAGCGGTGTATTCTTAGTGTTAACAAAATACTAATATGAAAGATGCTGTATAAGCTGCAGATTGGCCAGTTTCTTTTAGAAGCTTTCTAGAAGTTTTTTTTAGAAGCTCTTTAATATACTATTTCATAACATTTGGAGCTTTTCAATCTGAATATAAGATTTTCAGTTACATTCTGATCAACAGTGTAGAACTTCCTTAGGTTTTGTCTAGTAGATGTCTGGGAGGTGGAGAGGAATGGGAGAGGGGCGGGGGATATTTACCATTTGTCCTAGAGATTAAATAAGAAATTATTTTTAGAAACTTCATTTGTTCCTGAATCCACTAGTAAAACTTTCTTCATATTTAACAGTAGCATGTGGAGCTCCACTGATGCAATCATATCCCTGTTCTCAAAGTAGTGATATGATTTTTTTATAATGCAAATGGAACAGGTATAATGCAAATGGAACAGATATAATGCAAATGGAACAGGTATAATGCAGATGGAACAGTGGGGGACTACCAGAAAGACTGGGGAATAAAGATCTCAAGCTCCCTTTGCCCACACCAAACTGACTGTATGCCCACAAAATCCTATCCAAAAGCCACAGAGGTGCAGCACCGTGTCTTATACAGCCAGGCTCTTGCTAATCCTGGGATAGAACAGCTTCACTGGTCTGAGTGCAAAGCTGCCGCACCCCCAGCCAGCTCAGATGACAAACTGTGTCTGTCCACAGAAGTCTGCAAAGGCAGCTAACCTTGTACATGCTTAGCTTGTTTCCTAGCAAGGCTAGGAAAGCTAATGAATGCTGTCTATGTGTAGGTAAATCAGGATTAACGGAAAGAGACTGAGGATTCCAGGAGCTGTATTTAGTAACCCACATAGTTCCTTCCAGGAGTGTACTCCTAATAATTACTTTGATAAAACAGCAATAGATTATGTAAAATCTACAGCACAGTGGGAAATCTCTTCACATTCTGCTGAAGTGAACGTGGATGTGTCCTTCCTCCTTGAGGTCTGAAATGCTTAATGGTGTGAGGGTGGTGAGACTCTGGCACAGGTTGCCCAAAAAAGTGGCAAATGCTCCATCCCTGGCAGTGTTCAAAGCCAGGCTGGACAGAGCCTTGGATGTCATGGTCTAGCGTGAGGTGCCCCCGCCCATGGCACGGGGGTGGAACTAGGTGACCTTAAGGTGACCTTTACAACCCTAACCATTCTATGATTCTATGATTCTACGATTCATACTGCATACTTCTCACTTGAATATTATTTCACATTCAAGGCATACAAAGGCAAAGTAAATAATATTTGGGTAGTTAAAAGATGGAAAAACCTTTACATCTGGAAGGAAAAGTGTAGACAAGTAACACCAGAAGCTACAAACAGCCTCTGTGACAGCCATTGTTGAACTTTACGCTAGGAAACATTAGAGGTAACTTATAGCATAGTTGAGGCTATCTGCAGTATGACTACACCAACAGGCAATGAACAGATAGACATACTCTCAAAAATGGTGAGCTAAGTATGCACTAGTGCACTGCAGCAGTGATTGACTTATTTCATGGGACCAGACTAGTTTGCAGGCAATTTCCCACACAGGGAGCATGGATAGTGCCAGTGTCACATCCTCAGCACTGACAAGCATATCCATTCCTGCTGGTATGCACTACTCAATGAAGCAGACAACACCAGTGTTTCTGAAAAGGGCCCTAGCACAGCTGCTATTCACCTGCAGAGCACTTGCTTGTAAGTTATGAACACTAATGAAAATAGATATCAGTGCTTGAATACAGAAGGTGTCTTTGTATTCAGTTTTAGCAGACTTTTTTTGGTCATGAACTGATCAGTGCTACTGACAAAAGGAGTAGAAAAAATATCTTCTTATCAGGAATGCAGAGATTAGCTTTTCATTTAGAAAGAGCGTGAATCCTGGGAAGACTATACAAATAGATTTTATATATATATTTAAAAGCAGGGAAACTTTTTTTTACCCAAGTACAGATTATAACTTCCAGAGTTATTGCTGATGAGACGCAGAGAAAACAAGAAGGCTATTAGCTCAGAGTGCTAGGAAAGCATGTTTTAAATTCCACTTATGGCTTTTTTATTGTAGCAGTCATAAGGGTGTTTCTTGATGTGCTAACAATAGTGAAGGTACAGAAACACACGCACAAATGTTTATGTACAAATGTCTAGCACAAAGGATGGAGACATTTGACAGTAGTATCAAAAGATAAGCTCTTAAAGCTTGCTGTATACACCAGAAAATACAAGCCAAGCAGCCACATTGAAAACACTGGAGTAACTTGCTCCCCTCTTCTGACATACCTTCAGCAAACTATGTCTGCTATGGTTATTTTTTTTTCCTTAGTTACCCAGTATAAATTTATTGCCAATATTATTCTAAATAACATCCATATCAGAACCATTTCCACTTGGCATAGTAGCGTAGTTCAATAGGCTGCAAATAAATGAACATAAATTTAATTTTGTGTGAAATACAGATTTGTATATATAATCACCGTTGCCTTCACTGAGTGTAGAGGAGATAATAGTGATTATGTTCCCAGCTTAACTACTCCAGCTTAGTAAAACAGCTATGTGGACTCAAGCCAGGGAGTTATGCTCACACACTGAGACTTTGCACACAGATGAAGCACTTGCAAACGTGTGTAACTGTGATCTTTAGCAGATCTGGCCTCGTGTGACTAATATTTCCAGAACCTACTATTCTCTCATGTTTTGTAACATTCAGTGTTAATTTTAAATTGATTTTAAAGCATATATTTACTTCTTTGATTGTTAGGCAGTACATTAAACTTTCAATAAATGCCACTAATTCCTACACCTAAAAAAATATACGCCAATGTTTTAAGCCAATCTGTACTGCACTGATGAGGAAGGTTATTTGCCAATGTTTTGAAGTCAGGCAGGGTGAGGGGGAAGAGCCTTCACATCTTCCAAGTTTATATCTAGGCCCCAGATGGAAACAATTTTACAACAAAAGAATGAAATCTGGTAGGATATTCTCAAGATCTCGTAAGTTCAGCAGCACGTCACTGGTGCTGAGGCCAATTTTCCAGAAGACTGATTAGAATTGCAGAAAAGAGGAGGAGAGGAAGGCCAAATTGTACTCTAAGTTAACTCATAATGTGCTGCAGTCTAGCATTAAAAGGGAATTTTATATAACGCAACACAACTCACTTTACATGTTTGGCTCAGTTGTTAATATTGACTGATAATAAATGTGCCTGTGGTTTTTAAATGGAAAAACCTTCAGCACTTTAAGGGAGGCAAGTGAATGATGTGAGTTTCTGTTACTGATTACAGTACTTATAATACTTAAAGGATCTGTATTTATAATCCTAACATTTATCTTTGACATCAGAGGCTTCAATCTGCAGCAGTTAAAAGCTTCATACATTTTGTTGCAAAAAGCTACTATTGAAACAAATAAAGGATACTCCTATCAGCCCACCTATCTTTCAAAATAGATTGTTATACTAATCAGTGAGAGAAAACAAAAGGCCTTTTAAAGCCTGCCAACAAAGATGGAATGAATTACTTCTGAGAAGCAGGACTGCAGAGCTGGTAGCTTGCTAAGTAATCATTCTTGGAGACTATTCACCTTTCAGAGTTCTTAAAAAAAAATCATGGCAAAATTAACATCCAATTTAACATCTGTTTCCTAGCAGAGGAAAGATAGTCTTGTGGATTAAAGCTGAAGACTTCTGGATTCAGATTTCATGGGGATATTTGGCCAATTCTCTTAATCTCCCTCTCCTTCATTCTTTATAAGTAAAATGGGGGATAAAAATATTTCCTGGGGCTGCCTTTATCACTTATAGTGAAAGCTCTTTTGGTGGAGGTTGTGTCTTACATGGGGACATACAGCTCTTATGACAAATTGGTTCTGATCTCAGGTCCTTTGGGCCCTATTGTACAACAAATGAAGAGAAGTAATCAGAGAATAGGCTGATGTATCACATACTTAGGGATTCATATAATATACGCTAGAGCTGACAAAAAAAAGTCAGTAAAATAAGATATGATTAATGACTTGGGATTTTTTTTCATGAAACTACTGGGAGTTTCATGAGTTTCTGTGACTATTTGTTGTTGGGAAAAAACATCATGACAGACAATCGTCCTCCACAATGGCTTAGTGAATTTAGATGAAATTATCAAAACTACAGCAAGTAACTATAATTTGTTAGGTCTGACAAGAGCTTCCATCTCAGAAATCTTGCTAACTTTGAAAAAACTCAAACCTAGGTAACTTCTAGATACAAAGCCCAAAAACCTGATGCTAATGCTGAATATAAGCAATTGGAACTTGAAATAATTTTTAAACTATTGTCTTCTCCTAAAGCAAGAGGATTTTCCCATATTGCCTATAGCATCAAGCCTCTTATTCTTAAAACCACTTATACTGGTTTAAATAATGGTTTTAAAACATGAAAACTAAAACCATTACTGGGTGAATGAAGAGATTTATCAATCAGCTTGAGACTGTTCAGGATAAAAAACTAAAATAAATATCCAAAAGGGCTTAAACATGAAAATATAAAAAATTGGTCAGTTTTGAACCTTTCTACAGTAAAGCAAGTGGTTTTATTTCTTTTTATAGAAATTGCTTGGCTTTTTTATACCAATAAGTAATTCTAACTTTCTACAAATGTTTTCTCCTGAAGGTTGAAATTCTTGGTGATTTGAAATGGTGTTTGATTACCTACTGTGCTTTGCAAATTTAGATTTCTTCAATCAACCTGTCAATCAACTTCTTCCATCATAAATAAACTTGCTGAAAAAAAAATGAAGCAAAAAAGTAACACTGAGCAGAGAATTCTGGCAAAGATAATAATTCTTATCTCTCATTTCCTCCCATATTCCTAGCAGTGCATGCAGAAGAGAGCAGTGGACTAAAATGAGAGCAGAGGGACACAAGGACATACACAAAATGGAGAAGACACAGCAAGTTAAGTGAATGACCATCTTGTCTTAGGAATTTTCATGTTCACGCAGTTCTTCAAAGCTGGTTCAAGCAGAAAACAGTTAAATGGAGCATAACCAGAAATGAACAAATCAGTTGTTACATACTTATTACTGCTCAGGTCAGCATAAACTTTTTATATTTTGATACATTTTTAATCTCACTTTTCCAAGCAAAAATAATTTTACTTTTCTCACACAAATCTCACTCTCCTGAATGAGTTTTAAATTATTTTTTAAATGAAAAGGTTACACATTTTAGAGAAACAAAATAAAGCTGTAAGTAGAAATAAGTAGATATAAAAAGATAGTTTCCACAAACAATTTTCTGATTGTTTATATTGTTTGAACTTTGATACTGCCAATATGTGCATCAGCACATATGCTGTGACCAGGAGTGTAATGCAGGCCTGTTTGTAAATAGGTTTAGATGCATAGTCATGAAAACTGCATTTTGAATTTGTGATGAAGCGTGTTTGTGCATAAAAAGCTTTTGAATAAGAGCTGGGACCATGTGACCTATAGAGGTTTCTTCTAACCTAAACTATTCTATGATATTATAAAAATAAGTTTTTATGAGTTATTTGTATCTAATCAGTATGGAGATTCATTTCCTGTGATTCATTTTAAATCAAAAGGACTTCTCAAACACTGTGAGTTATTCAAAATCAAACCAAGAGCAAAGAATTATCCAAAATAAGCTTTCCAGTGACTTAAGCAATGAAAGTATTTGTGGAAAACTGTAAGAAATCACAATCAGGACAGACAAAAATCCAAACCCAAATGGATAAATCACCAGAAAAAAGCTTGTATGACAGAGTTTGTGAAGAAAAGGAGAAATCCTAAGACCTCAGAGCCCAATTTTTCTGTTTTTCTTAGAAAGTTTCTGCAGTTCTGTGAAATGCCAAATTATTTAGCTTTATTATTTACACATTTTGCTGATTTGTGGAAAGTTATGTTAAAAATAATAAACTTTGTTGGAAAAGGTTCAGATACGGAGGCTTTTAAACAGTTTGACTAGTGCCTAATAATTTGTCTCATTCAAGTAGGTAAAATTGTTCTCTTTAGCACTTGTTTGCAATATGAAGGCAAGCTCTATTAGTAGTTTTATTTCTCCAGATTTTTCCCTTGTACTTTGTGTGTTTCATCACAGTGAGTTATAAAGTAGTTTGTGTACAGGAAAAGGTTGGCATTGGATGACAATGAGCAGAAGACTATATAACATCTTGTACAAGATTTTTGAAATACCATTAGGTTTTTTGTCTCTTTTGTTTGTTAACTACAAAGAAAGTAATAGTGAGAGCAGAAAAGACCCTGAGAGACATAGTGGCCACAGTATGTGTCTAAAGAAGACTTTGATGCATATAGCTAAAACTGTTGGCTGAAACATGCCATGAGTCATGTTCCATTATAACAATGAAGTATCAGCCAATGAAATTTAAAGCACAACCCAGGTTTCTCCTCCTTTAAATAGACTGTCACCTAAAGAAATTAAAATGTACATAGAGAAGCTGGATCAAAATCGCAAAACCGTAACCATAATTTGAGCCTTCCACTCTCTAAATAACTGAAGAAGATATGGGGTCCAATGGTTTAGTTCCTCTTGAACCCAGCGGAGAGGGAGGTACCGCAAAACTCAGGCTGAATTTTGAGTTCAGGAGCTTTTGCAAGTGAAATTCTCCCTGGCATATGGAAATTGTTCTTCTTTGCAAAGCAATAAAGTCTGACTTTCAGGAAGATTCCTTTCCATTTCAAAATACCTTACTTAAACATTTAATGCCTAACATTAGGTCAGATGAACTTTCCCCATGATCATTATGAACGTAACTATTTATCTACATGTATTAAAGTGTACTTTGAATAAGTATAAATAAAGGATAGGAAAAAATTACACTAAGATGATGAGGTGGGAAGTTAGCCAATGGGAGGAGTACACAGTTTAGAGAGATGATGAAAATTCAGCATAGTGTTAAAACAAAAAGAGAAGTGTAATTAGCCTCCTACTGTATGATCTACATTTTTAAAATCTAAAAACTACTCTTCTGTGCATATTCTTGAATTAAGAAACTGAGACCCATAAGATTAGAGAATATCTATCATGTGGATCCATCTATAGTTTGGATTTCCCTCCTTTTTCAAAATTTCTTAATTTACAACTGCCTGTACAGTTTAGCCTTCACTACTGAATGCTTTCAAAATACTGAACCTCAGACTTGCCCTAAGGAAGGGAGTAAAAAACCAGATTTCCTTATCTACAAGATACTCTATAATTTTGTTCAACTAAAAATTGATTATTGTTAGCCTCATTTCCACATATTAGCCTCATAATTACCCTCAAAATTAGACTCATTTCCACATAAGGACACTCAGGTTTTTAATCCCTATTTAGTTAGTGTTCATTCATGTTTTAAAATTATCAAACATTTTCTTCAGGTGTAAACATTTTTGCTTGCTTGCTTGCTTGCTTTCTTGCTTGTTTTCTTGCTTGCTTTCTTGCTTGTTTTCTTGCTTTCTGCCTGCCTGCCTCTCTGCCTCACTGCCTGCCTCATTGCCTCATTGCCTCTCCCCTTCCCTTCCTTCCCTTTGAGAAATGTTAGATCACAGACACATCTTATTTCAAAATTCTCTTTTTTAGTCCAAAGTAAAACACAGTAATTGAGATTAATTCCAAATTTTATTTTTTTTACAGATCAGACTGCCATAGCACTGTATAATGCATGCTAAAGAAAGTCATTAAATAAGTGCAGCCTTCCTAACACACTTCTATTATCTACAACACTGACCATATATTAAGAATGGTGTACATTAAGCACAATCACACCTCTCAGCTATATTTCCTTTCAAGGATAAAGAGACAATCACATCACATCAGACTTACAAGAGCTTGTTTCCCAAGCCATAAATCAGCATAAGTTTAAACCAGATGAAGAAACATTCAGGCCACTATTCTTCTATGCAATATCAGTTTTAGCTAAGTTAAACTCCAGTAATTTGAATTGTATTAATCTAAATTTACCTAGTGTGACAATGAAACACTTTATTGGCACAGGTACTATCCTTCTTTCTCAGAAAAGTGTTTTACTGCTGTTCTTCACAGAATTTGTATATTATTTATACTGCAGTAGTCCCTGGAGGCTCAGTAATGGATGGGGAGCTGGCTGACTCCAGCAGGGCAGGACAAGAGGACCATTGTCCTGTGGAACATCAGAGCAATGAACATTGTCCCGCAAAACTATAAGTAATAGCAGATATACTATTATATGCGTTCCTGAAGGGCAAGAAAGAATGAACATGGACAAAGCACTCAATCCAATGGTAGATCCATGAGGAGAAGCCAAGACAACATTCTCGAAATAATGGTATATATTCTGCTGAGGAAGAGACCAAAAGATTGTTGAGATGTGTCCTGTGTGGCTTTTTATACTGAAAGTTCTCTACAATAGAATCTGCAGCTTCTGTCACCAAAAGGAAATCTTACAGTAAAAGAGAAAGCATAAGGGCTATTGAGGTATTTGTAGATCATCTGAATCAATTTTGCTGAGGGATTTCTCATGGACTTTCAAGAAGAAAGCACTTTCTTATTCAATTAAACAGATGATAAAATGGAAAAGAGCTTTACTGCAGGGCACAGAAACACATAAATATTAAATCAAGAGGAGACCTTTAACAGTTGGCAAACTTCTGTATAGCCACGGTTGCCAATATTACAATTATTTTTTCAAGAAGAAAAAAATTCAAATTTTAATGTTCAGAGAGGTAAAAAAGGAGGATAGAGGTGTCGATTTAAAAGAAGCATCAACATACTGAAGTATGCATGTGAGCTACAAAATCATAGAATCATAGAATATATGGAATTGAAAGGGACTTGTAAGAATCATTGGATCCAGCTCCCAGCTCCTCACAGGACTACCTAAGACAACACCATATGACTAAGAGCGTCCTCCAGATACTGCTTGAACTCTGACAGGCTTAGTGCTGTGACCACTTCCCTGTGGAATCTATTCCAGCGACCAACCACCCTGTCAGTGAAGAATCTTTTTCTAATGTCCAATCTGAACTTCTCCTGATGCAGCTTCACTCTATCTCCTTGTGTTTGGTTGCTGGTCACCAAAGAGAGGAGAATACATTATTACTTCAGAATGCGAATGCAGAAGATTGCCTGCCCAGCATCTTTCCTAGATGACATGCAGAACCAGGTAAACTAGTTGATTTTTTACAGAATCATAGCACATGTATCTACTTAGCATTCCAATTGTCATTACTTAGATGACCTACAGTTGTCTTTACTATGACATGTGGACTCACCTGTCTGCTCATACTAGCTTTTTGTAGTCAACTCTTTTCAATAGAATCTTTAATTTCTGGATTCCTTAATGTCTGTTCAACTAACAGTTAATAAAACTGGCCCATTATTTTTGCTGTTAATCCACCTTTACTTTTCTATCACTGAACGCAAATGTTATGTTAAATGTTAAAAATCATCATATTTTGTCAACCCTACAAGGATTACTATCACCATGGTGGTTTTAATTGTTGAAAGGGTTTGTCTTTCTCATCCAACTGCAGCTATGAAGTATATGATAAATATGAGTCTGTTTCTCCTTTCAAGACCTGCAAGGTGAAGGTGGTGGTTGAGGGTGGTGAAGCATTGGAGTGCGTTGCCCAGGGAGGTTGTGAATGCTCCATCCCTAGCAGTGTTCAAGGCCAGGCTGGACAGTGCCTTGGGTGACATGGTTTAGGGTGAGGTGTCCCTGCCCATGGCAGGGGGGTTGGAACTAGATGATCTTAAGGTCCT
>WTXV02039322.1:10957-41467 GCA_009823435.2 Nymphicus hollandicus | reverse complement strand
TGTTATTTCCCTTATCATTATTATTATTGGTGGTAGCAGTAGTGATTTTGTGTTATACCTTAGTTACTGGCACTGTTTTTATCTCAACCCGGGGGAGTTACATTCTTTCCATTCTCCTCTCCATCCCTCCGGGAGCGGGGGAAGGAAGGTGTGGGGGAGTGAGCGAGCGGCTGCGTGGTTCGGAGTTACCAGCTAGGCTTATACCACGACAACCATGAACCAGCCCAGTTTGTGTGATAGTTTCCTTTTTCTTTTTTTGGTCTGTGTATCACTCACTTTCCCAGTATCTTGCTGATGGAAACTCTTGTACTTTTGCCTTTCCCCCTAATATTTCCTGTATATTTTTTTTTTCCCCTAATGACAGTTGATATTGCAAAATAAATGAGAAAAGGATATACTGGAAATACCACATTTTTGTTAAAACCACGTGCCTGGGAATAGCTAAGACCATTTCATATGAAAACTGAAAATGTCCCAGTCCCACAGCTGGACTGAACATTGATGAGACCCAGAGCTCTTAGCAGTTGCTGGGGTAAAATGAGGTGTGGTCCTCAGACATTTTCCTTGATAACTAGAATTGACATCATTGTAAGTCAGAGACACCCCCATCTCCCAACCTTACCTCTCCAACTTGCTTCATTTAAAACTAATTTGTATTGCTTGGGGCTATTACCAAAATGATTGAGCAGAGACAGGGTGGGGATCCTGTTATGGCAGGGTGTGGTTTTTCTGTAGTTGAAAAGACTCATCCTTTCATTGTATTTACAGGAAAAGAAAATCAATCTTTTGAACATGTCCTTGTCCTAACCCAGTTGCTGCACACACAGATAAGAATGAAATCCAAACTTCCCACCTCCCCTACGCTTCATCGAAATGACTGCAAACCTCCAGATCTGCCACGTTCTCTAACATTGAGATATTACTTGTACTTTGGGAAGAGAATCCTCAAGGAAGCAAAATCTTTATAAAATCATGGATAAATATGGATCAAAGTATTACATCTGATTTTAGAAAAGGCGTCTGAAATAGGTAATAGTAGAAATCTATTTAGTTCCTAGACATTATTAAAGGCCAATAAGATAGAAAACCCTAAACAAATCAAAACCCTACATTAAGTTTTATTCTAAATCTAACCAATCCTTTTTAGGAAAGCCATATCATCTCCAAAGCTGCCCCTCTCTCTCTCACCTTTGACACAGGATTCATGCCCAGACCTTTCTGTTCCTTGGCTTCCTCCTATAGATGTAGTGGAAGAGTCTCTGAGAGCTGCACAGCAGAGGGGAGGGGGCAAGGAACACTCACTGAGGCTAAGCTGCAAAGAGGTATTGATGCTGCAGTCCAAGTTTATCCTCTGGTGAAGAAAGATGCCTAACGAATAAACTGGATGCACAAGACTTTTGTGTGAGTGGAGTACTCCCCCCAGCCCCAGCCCCCAAAAAATGTTTCGATTTTTTACTGCTAACCATAATTGACAAACTGATCCCAGTTTGCCCATGGACTACTCATTCAACTCTCCTTTCTTCAGCTCCACCAGGGTCCCTCCTCCTCATGTGTCACCCCAGATGACCTAAGGGGAGGGAGGATTCATATTCTTTGTGCCAGATGGGGCAAGGAGGAACAGAAGACTTCTCCACATGTAACAGGGCTTTCTGCCATGCACCCCCAGCATGGGTTGTGCTGAAGATGTAAGAATACAGTTTTCCTGGTCTGTCAAACAGCCATTACAGTACAGGGATTAACAGAGCTCCTTGTTAACAAATTTTCCTGGTTTTAGGCTTGTTATTTAAAGGTACTAAAAAAAGTTTCAATCCTAAAAAGAAGTTTTAAAAGTGTACTTAGATTATTCTTAATACTTAAAGAATTATTTCAGTACACACAAAGCGAGTGATACAGCCCAGGTAGTTTTCTTAAAATGGTGAAAGATATATGGGGAAAGCTCTTATATGAATTATGCAATGGTAGGTGTATCCACACAGCTATGGAATAAAGGAGCTAGATATGACTTTTTTTGACAGGATATTTAGGAAAGAAAAAAGTTGTATCATGATTTTCCTCCTTACTTTTTTTTTTTTTTTTTAGAAATCAAGATGCCTATTTTGTATGCTTCCCCTCCTTTTTGCTGTCCAAAATGAATGATTGTGATCAAAATATGCTTTTCCCATGAAAAAAACTCCTTTGGTCAAAAAGGCATTTTTGACTTTGCTGTAAAACTCTTTCACAAACACCAGCAGAATAGCCCCAGTCAAGAATTTGGTTGCACTCTTCCAGTTAATGCTACCACATTATTACCCCTCATATTTAGTCAGTACAACCATTATCTGAGTGGTTATGACATATGGAATATATAATTTCATACTGTTTCATAGAGCAGCAGTCCTTACCAGAACTTTACTACCCAAAATATTAAACATTCAGGCAAGATAAGTCAGAAACAGGCAGGTAAATGCTGCAGAACCAGAGAACAAAGCTGTGAGGACTATTTTTCCCGAGATGCTTTGCAGATGGAGGACAGGCAACATGCTTGGCAGAAATGAAGTGGTCACATTTTTTAAAGTGTGGGAGGAACTTTATGTGAAGGTACACAACCAAAAGTGGGATGAGAAGATGATGGGACTTGTCCTGGGAGCAAACATGCCTGAAAGCTTTTAGCAGTGCCGCATGACTAGCAAACTCAGCAGCCCCCTGTATAGCACATCTAGAATGCATCTAATAGCACCGTTGTATACATTAGTGACAGCCCCTGGAATACAACTAATTTTTTGCTCTGCTATCATGTTAAGCCACTGGATGGACATGTTTGCATAAAACCACTAAAAAACAGCACTGAAAACATGCTGTGTTTACCAGGAACTGTCAGCTCTCTATCTCTTACAGCCATTTTGCTTCCTCACATTTGTTTACATAATTTTCAAAATGCATATTATTAAGCTGTTATGGCTCCTCTGGAGTGGTTACCATCTATTATGTAAACATATCACTGCTACAATTTATAACACTCCTGTTATTTACCCAATAGAATATGTAACTGTTCCAAGTGAGCCATTACCGTCTGCCACGTAAAGTAAATCCATCTTCAGCTGCTTTTGCAAGCATGAGTTATAGCAACATTTAACATTTCAATAGTGCATACACGTTGGAAGATCTCAGTGTGCTTTATAAACATTAATGAATTAATTCAGATTTAAAAGCAGTCTCATGTGACAAGAATTAGAACTAAGCCCATAATTCACAACCAGGTCCCTATTCAGGAAGAGGCTTAATCGCAGGCACCAACTTCAGCGCAGCTGCTTATTTGTCAGAAGCTTCACAAGTGCCCAAGTTCCCAGGTGACTACAAATCTGCAGCGTTCATTTTTCATCTCTTTCTGTTTGCAGAACATGATCAATTTACAATCTTAACACAGGAGGTCTCTCTGCAAACCAACCTTAATTTGGTACGACATTTGGTTTGAATTTCATGCATGCACACACACCCCCCAACCACACAGTGAGTTCATTCTTTTCAGGTTCCTTGCATTTTGTGCTAACTCTTCCCAGAAGAGTGTTTCACCCATTAGTCACCCCACTGCATGGTGTTCTTAAAAGCACTTGGTGGAGGCAGATGATAAAGTCAAGCAGAGCTTTCACCAGCTGGGCAGCAAGGACACAGCTCTGCAAGCAGACATTTCTCCTTGATGGAGGTTTGGAGTCTTGAAAGCTGTTAACAAAGATGGGAGCTGCAGGTGACCTGACCAGAATGTTAAAAACCCTCACATGTTCACTGCAGGACAGTGACATGGCAGGGAATAGTAAACAAAAATCACTTGTAGTTACTGATTATTTTTTAATTTGAAATCCGAGCTTTTGGATTTTGTAGATACGCCATGACCAAATGGTATTGTCCTGAACTTATTTTCTCATGTCAGCTCATCTGGGAATTAGGAAAATGGAAATGAAATTCATTATGAACATAAATAAAAAAAGTTAGATCATCCTTTGAATTGTGCTGGCTGTGGAACACTAAAAGCAATGAGTTACAGAAGCACAAAAAAGGGAAATAACATATTTTTATTTGATTTAACTAAAAAGTCCAAAACTCTTGATAAAATCTCTTAATAAAAGCAGTCCCTATAATAAATAGTAACAAATTCATTTAAAAGGGCTGATAAGAGACATAGTTATTTTTAAGGATACTGTTGATATATATCTATGCATGCTTCTGGAACTGTGAGCTGAGGTAGTATGACCTATGCATGACTGTATTTCTCCATGACAGAAGGCATAGTGAAGTGAATCTAGTCTTTGAACTTTAAAAAAATGGAAGAAGTGTTTAAGCTCTAAATATTATCCAGGTTGCTTATGATGGATTATACAGGATTACATTTTGTTCTGACAATCTGTTTCTAAACTAAATCTAAAGCATGTAAATGTTCTCTAGAGCAGATAACTACTCTTTAGAGCACAACTACTCTTAAGTAGCAGACACTGTACAAGCCTACTTTTGATCATGGACAAATTTTAAAATTGAAACTCTGTTACCAAAAGTGTTTTTAGGAGCAAATTTTCCTACACAATTTGGTGCACAGATATCAGATACTTTACTATGTTTCCAAACGTGCCAGGCCTCCGAAAGTCCCCATGAGCAACATTTCATGTTCATATGCATATATATATCTGCCTTCTTAGATGGCACGTGAAAGCCAGGTTGCACATATATAGTGCATCAAGTAAACGCTGGTTGGAGAATTAACAGATGTGCTAAAACTGTGTCTTGCAACAGTTTGACATTCTGTGGGCTGACAAACCAACTGCAGGGGTAAGCAAGGCATAGCAGGAAAACAACTCATAAGAAGGTTACGGTTAACCTCCCCCCTACTTTATCATATCCTCTTCTGTTATTTACTGCTGTTTATAGCTTCCCTTTCACCCTGCAATGATACGGGAAAATGCAACATCTGGAAAATTGGTGGAAGTCACTCCCTTAGAACTTACTGAACCTGGCTCTTGTCTGCCAGCTGATCAACCTTGCTGCACATCCATTTAAATCCATGGAGCTTAGTTTTGATTAACACTTGTATAACTAAGCTGAGCATAATTTCCATAGTCTCTCACACCTGATACTTAATTTTCTGCAGTGACTGAGCAGAGACTTCCATGTAAGAACTACTCCTTGCATTAAAAGCTCAGTTCTGACCTCCAGGAAGTTGATGACAAAATGCACACTGCTTCTGCTTTTTTTCTGGCTTTTCAAGGATATCCAAGCAATTTTGAATGGACAAGTGCACAGCCTTACAGCATGGAGTCACTGATGTGACAGATGAAGATGAATGATACACTCATAAAAATAGAGAACTTTGCATATCCCTTCTTCTGTAGACTTAATTTAAGTCAGATCCTTCAATATTGCATGGGTATGGATTATATTAAAGAGTTTGAAAACAATCTCTAAGCAGTGAATTGAACACTTTATCATTCAAAAATGTAATACAAAAGTGAGTTACAAAATACAAGATATAACAGACCTGGGAAAAAAATAATGGTCATGTTCTCATAGTTCCTAATGATAAATGATGTCTCACATGCAGATTAAAAATTGCTTGCCTTTTGTTTATGATGAGTTTTTCCATTTTAGATTATTGAAATAGAAAAAGAGGTCTTGAAATATTTCTAATTACAGGGAATTCTGAACTGGAAAATTTATCTCATTTCTTTACATGCCTCTTACTGCTTTTCTGAGAGATACATATAAAGCACCAATTTGAAATCCAGCAGATGTAGACAGATTCCAACTCTCTCCACACAAAGAGGTTTGTATGCAGCTGGGCCCTGTGTATTAGCAAACATCGTTATTTGAAACCCAAACATATGGGTCCTTTGTGCTATCTCTTTGAGTACAGCAAAAAACGTAAGAAAGGTTTACATTTGATCTTTAAGCATGAAAGGTGATGTGGGACTATGCGAAAGAGCCTCCCCTATCAACGCTGACTGTGGTAATGACCCTATTCCACCCAAATCTCCAGCCCTATCTTTTAGATGTCTACTTTAGAGAGGTCTCAACTTACAGTGGGAGCCAGGCAGACCTAAGAGCACAAAAATACAGGAAAAGCAAAGAGGTGGTTTAAAATCTGTCTCTCTTTCCCCAGTCTCTACACTAACCACAATGGTTGAAATCAAAGAACATGGTCTATGACATTGCCAGCAAAGATTTGGGAGTTCTAAGCTTTTTCATTAGCTTTCTTTGAGCAGCAGTTTAATCAGTTGACTTTTAAGGATCCCGTCCCAATTATTTTTTTCCTGTGTTTTTGTGATGTTTATGTAACAATAGATCTACCAGTGAAAAGAATCAAGTGACACCAGCTTTTTGGAGCTTTTAATTGGTCTTCTGTTTAGGAAACTAACTTCATGTTATTTCATGTTAACTTCCTGTATTTCAGGAGACAAAGGGGAAGTAAATTTCAAATGGGAAGATGCAGATCAGAATGACTTTCAAATTATCAGCTTGAAGAAAACTGAAGTCTTATATGTGTTACCATCATAATGAAGAGGTCTACATAGTCTATTTTTCCTTCCTTTGCAATCATAAAACCTTAAACTTAACACTAAGGCATTCATGGGTTGTGCCTTCCCATTTCATTCTTTCCAAAATGCCCTTCAGGTCGCACAGGAGTTTAACTGCCTCTTTTAGCTGTGTAGTTTTGCAGCCTGGATTCCCAGCACTATTCCCCTCCTCAGAAGCAGATCTTGTTTCTGGATGAGAAAGTCCAAGTGCATGTCATGAACGCTGATGATATCTCATTGTGTTTTCCCCACCTATTTTTAACCTAGTTAAAAAAAGAGATTTGCCTCTTGACTACATGTAACTGGCTTTTGATATCCCTCTGAAAAGACTATGGTTGGCATTATTTCCATCCAAATCCACATATTTCACTGAGGGCCTGGAATTCAGAGCATATTTACCACCTGTATTCACTGAATAGCCTTTTGGAAGACCTTAACCACTTATACAGACAGAGGAACACAGTTAGGTTCAAAGTGTCAGCCAGTAAAGATGTGCAAGTTTAAATTTGATTATCCATTTGGAGAAAAAGCAATGGAACTAATAATTCCATGTGACTACTCAGATGCTTGCACATACGTTTAATTGCATGGGATCAAAGTGCTTGAAATTTAACAAAACTAGTATTGAGCATCTCAGGGGATAAGACTTTCTTCCATATTTGTTGTTGCACAACTACTGGGTGAAACAAACATTAGTATTTATTTACCAGAATTTGTATTTCTTATTTCTACTAATCATACTTTGCCAGGATAAGGTGCAATTGTTTCTACTGAGCCATGCACATATTAACCTACTAGTCCTGCTCACTTAAACACTCCTGAATTTTTCTGCCAAGATATTGGTTTTAGCAGTATACATTAAATCAACATGCTTTTGATTTGTTGCCTGTAGCCTTGGCTTGAAAATATAAGCTGAGCTTCTATCAGCTCCATCTCTTTTCCATTAAAGTGAATAGAGTGACATGAGGTAATCACTGAAGATGAGAATTGGACCAAAACTCATAAACTCTCCAATCACTCCATCCAGCTGGATAGTATTTCTATACAACAGTTTTATTTTTGACTGAATGGAGATGACTGTAAGAAGTGGCTTCCTGGCAAAATCTGAAGCAAAGGCCAAAGTCTAATGACTTCATGTTTGTAGAAGTGGCTCCAGGTAAATTTATGTTTAAAAGCGTCAGTTTAATTACTGCAGTTACAGGCTTTTCTAAGGAAAAGAGAAATACAAAGGTAGAGTAGAATAACCAGTGGAAATGGCACCTTTAGTTTGGGGAAAACATCTTTTTCAAAATACCCAGCTGAAGGTTTCCCCAGAAATTACTTCTGAGGGTTTTGAGGCTCCTTGAAAGTGGTTAGATGACTGCGAGATGCAGAGTAGGCTCTACTTTAGTACTGAAATGAGTCACTCCCCAGTTTTGATAAAAGCTGAAGGAAAGGGTCTTTTGATGGGATCTACAAGACTGCATTTTTCTCCAGTAAAGCATGTTCCTGTGTATTGACTGGAAACATTGCAGAGTCGCATGGCTAGGTGACGATGCAATCCACATTGGAGAGAGCACCCGTTCAGGAATTCTATATAGGGCATCTCCACACAGTCTGAAGAGCCACTGCTCCCCAGTTCACTTTAGGATGAGGCAACATCACAGTAAATGTTTTTTGGAATTTAAAGACAACCCTCCTCTCAGAAAGGACTGTTCTGGTCATACTTCACTGGCCTTAAAAAGGAAGTTTATCTCATATCATTTTCTTTATAAACTAGAACTATAAATAAAGGAGTGATTCTGCAAAATACAAGACTCCCTGTGCCCCACTCTTTCTGTCAGCATGGAGAATACTCTTCTAGGCTTTAAAACAAATATTGCCTTTACCATTAGGATTCCCAGGATTAAACTATCCAATTTTTTTTGTGGAACAATGATCCCCTCTTTATGAAAATTACCACAGACATGGGATTGCATAGCCACTGAATCTGGCTCTGCTTTACACCATGTCTCCTAGAATACCTCTTTGGCTGTATAAAGTGTTGGTTACTGCAGCTCTATGGCCCTTTGCAATATAGGAATAAATGCTTCATATTATCATACAAAATCAGTGCAGGTTTTGGTTTTGGTTTTTTTTTAATATAAAATATATATGATAAAAAGAGAGGCAGGGATTATTCTGCAGGAATCCTGCCAACTGAATCTATACGTGCTTTTTTCTCTTTAGTGCTTCTGAGAAAAACAGATCAATTAATAGGAAGAGGGGACAGGGAATAATCCAGAGTTTCACTTTGGGAAATAGGGCTCATCTCACCTAGCTTCAGCTTCTTGAAGAAAGGCAACCCAGGACAGTCACATAGGGCTATTCCTCCTCTCTTAAGAGAGGTGAATTGAATTACTCTCAGGAGCTGCCTGCCTCTGTCCTCAATCTCAAGACAATACTAAAATAACTCATGTAGATTAAAGGGCAAGCCTTCAGATGGCTGAAGTTAAGGTGCAATTAATACGACCTACGTATTGAAGCCCACTTCTGGCATGAGAGAAAAAAATGTAAATTCAAGTGAATAAATGACAGGATCTATTTTCATTTTAATGCAGGCTACAATTTCAAACAGGTTTTTATAACCACTCTTTCTAATCTGGGATTTAAACGATGATTTCTTACTTCCTTGCTTGCCTAATAGATTTTGCAGTTATTTGCAAACTGAAAAGTCTCATGTTTGGTCCTAATATTTGGTAAACATGAAGGCATTATTATGGATATGAATAGACACCAGAGAACCAGCCTTCAGGCTACCTGGGAAATGAAGCTCTGTAGGGCTGAGGAAATAGTGCCTGGCAGTTGAAACAAGGCAAAAAGAGGAAGGCAATCTTAAAGATGCCTGATGATAAATATGTTTGTGATCCTGTTAAGTGATCATGTTCACTTTGGAGTCAGATTTGTGCAAGTACAAATCTAGGAAAAATGGTTCCCCAAATTAAAATAATTTTGTTTAGCATTTCTCACGCAGAATACTAAAAACTTAAAGTACCCCTCCCTGGCTTTCAGTTTTCTATTTCTCTGGCAGAAAGCATTACAAGTAGTGATGTTTCTGTAGCTATGATAGCTGAGCGGTATTAGTTGGCGTGAGACTGCTTTCTGCTTCATTGAAGAAGAGTTTGCATGCATGAAGACTTGTCTCTGTTCAAGTGTTTCAGCTGATCTAATGCAAACTATGGCCTCTCCCTTCAAGCTCATAGTTGCTTCAAAGAGAACACGCAGACAACTTCATTATCAGGGTTACTGAACAAGACCAGTATCAATGCTTCTTTGCAACAAAGGCCTAGCAAGAATTGAATACAAACAAGCAAAAAGGCAAGAGCAGTGCTGGGGGAACACAACAGCAAGCATGGAATGTGAAGAGGACTTTGGGAATTATATCCAACACCTGCAGCTCCACTAGCAGGCAGATATTCAGCTCTGCAAAAATGACTCATACTAATTTGAAAGTGTAGAGGAAAAGCTTTGGCAGCATAGTGAAAGAAACAACTCTCATTCCATGGAACCAAACGGCTGTTCTTTAGAAAACAGCATATTTGATGTCATCTCATCCTAGTGAGATTTTAATTTCACTAGGATCATTTCTCAAGATCGAGAAAAGAAAGAAACTGTGGGTGACTCGCTAATCAACATCTCCCTGCGAACAAGCACTATTGAAGAGCTCTAGTGCCACTGATAAACAGGTCATTTCAGATTTGTTATAAAGCTCTAATTATTCCAAGCCATTTATGGTAGGAAAAGGTGACAATAGGATGTTAGGAACTGGGTGGCAGAGATGAGATTTCAAAAATGCCCTGCTTTGTCCCCAAATACTTTTCTGTAATTTCTGAGATCGCTCCTATTTTTTGATAGCAGTAGCAGTTGAAAAATCCCAATGTGAGAACATCATAACATGTGGGGAAGGTTTGGCAGCACAGATGACTGCATCCAAACATCACATCTCTTATGATCTGCAAGCAAATCTGCATCCCTACTTACATTACAGCTAGAGTTTATTGTGATTTTGGCTGTCAAGGTATTAGCACTCTGCTGTTCCCAATAAAAATAAAACAACATCACAGAAAACAGGCGCTTTAGATTGCCTCCAGGTAGTTTATCAAGCTCCTGTTGTTCCTAAGGCTGCAAAGCTGTGGACTCTAGCAAGGATATCCCTGAGGATACCACATTAAAAGTTGACATTTCTTTGTAGGAAAGACTTTTTTTCTCCCTTCTTTGGAATAAAAAGATAGAAATTTCAAGAGTTTCCCATGAAAGTGAAAAGTTCCCAAGTATTTTGCTTCCAAATAACCAAAATGACTGATTTTTCAAAAATGTTGAAGAAGCTGAAGCTGGAGACCATGACAGACTCTAGCTTAATGCCCACTCCCTAGGGTAACAACAGGGACTTTGAGACAGCAAAGCCCCAGCCCCAGGAGTTCATGGGTGAGGCAGCAGACTGGCAATGCAGGAATATTCCAGCTCATTGGCAAAGGTAGTCAGAGCTGGGTTTTTACACAGAGCAGGCTTTGTAGTTGGCTTATTTAAGTCCTCCTTTCCACACAAACCACCATCAAAAAAACAGAAAACAATGTTTCTCAATCTTTCTTTCTCCCAGATATGTAAAGAAGACTGTTCTGGGCAGAATGAAATGTTGGAGTTTGAGAATTTGTGGTGGGTTTTGGTTTTTAATAACTTTAAGTCAATTTAAGAAAGAAATGCATTGACTCTCTTTTCACTCAAAGTATCTGTAAATTAGTTGTATTCATATAAATAGCTGTTTTCTTTTTAGGGTGGGAGAAATCAGTTTATATCTGGAAAACTTCAACAGTGTCTACATGAAATCCCTGAGAGAGGCCCCCAGCATGAGCTCTCAGTTGCACAACAACAGGCCAAACCCCAAGAAATCCAAAAACCCTTTGGGCTTCTGGCATCCAAATGCCTGTGACAGTTCCTGGCAGCTATAAAACCCCATAGAAGTCCCATGGTGATGAAGAAGTGAACAGTTGCTGGGGTCTACAACCTCCTGCCAGGCAAACAAGCGTGAAATGATGAAAACCTCCTTACGATTTGCTGTCAGTTTGGTAAAACTGACAGAGTTCCACAAACCATTCCAGATGTGATGAGTCTGGATAAGTGCATTTTTTGACAAAAAAAAAGTAGTGGTTTGACTGGAGAACATCCAACCCATTCTATTCTTGGGATGGATAGAAATTCCATCTTACTAGACTTCCTCTTGTTCTTTGACCTGGGACAAAACACGCCACAGCTAATGGAACCCAGAGCAGCATGCTTCAATTGGTCAGGCCTCCAAGCACGTTTCCCATGTATATCTCGTTTCAAGGAGTACCACCAGTTTCGCACTAAAAGCACCTTCAAACATTGCCACACAAACATGCTATCCCTTTCTCTGTGACTGCCAAAAATCTTTTCCCTTAGAAACAGAGTTAAAGAGCAGAGATTACGAAAAGACCTTTATATTAAAAGAATTAATTCATGTGCAATTTACTTTAGAGAATTACTGTTTTTTTCTAAACAACCCTAAATTTGCTCCGCAATTGAACTTTTGCAGAGTCTTACAGCAGAGTCTTACAGCAAACTGGAAGAAAGATAATGATCTCCTGAAAAACAGGTATGCCCCAAAATGTGAGTTTGACTAGCCTAGCTACAAGCAACACTGTTTTCAACCTTTGTTAGTAAGGTACCTACCCTCATGTGACTTGTTAAGTGCTGCGCTTATCTGTCTATCCAGTTCCCAGTAATATGCTCAAGGAAGCATGACAGAGCGATGGCAGTCTCAGAGATACCAAGTTCCTAGCAGTTCCATAAAAGATGGACAGAAGCTATCAGTGCCTCCCATGAAGGAAAAAGGTGCAATATCAAAAGCCCCTCTAAATGATTCCCCTGTTGGTAGGGCTTGAGCAAGACCTTGCATCTTAGGCTGTGAAGCAAATCACCAAAAGAAATTTGTAGGAAAGTAAGTCTCCTTCCCTTTAATGCTTACAGAAAGACTGGACTTTTCTGATATAAGAAAGCAAGACAATGTTATTAAAAGATTTATTTTTTCCCCCAAACTTTTAGCAGACCACTCTTGGTCATTTGCTATTTCTTATTTAGTTACAGGGATTGATGCAATTAGAAGTTTGCCAGTTTTGGATAATTACAGATTTGGAGTCAGTCTGGCTGCTACAAGTCTTTGTGAGACAGGGTGAAAACAGTTCACACAGGCAAAAGTCTGGTTATCTTTTAACAACTGTATCAGCCAATGTAATAATATACCTAACACCTCCATACAGAAAGCACTTCATCAGTCTTTACATTGGCATAGCTTGCAAGTGATTTGAAAGGAAGCTTTGTAAAAATAATAGGTGGCAGAATAACTGTAGGATTTTATGCAAACAGCAATCTTGTCACCTGTGTTGATGCATTAAAAAAAAATTATATGAAAACCAAATATTTTGTCATTTTTTGAAAGACTCCTGGCACAAAGTCGTCTCCATATTTTAAATTAAGTGATGGACATACTCATACACTGCACAAAGGAGAAACAGGGAAACCAGGAACCTCCTGCAGCAAGCAAGAAGAGGCCCAGAGTGGATATTGTAAAGGCCATTATGATTTAAATAATTTCATCTAATTTGGAGAGCAGAATGTTTGAATTGCTAAACATTAAGAAAGCAAGCAAACCATTCCAAGATCCTTAAGCAAATTATTGACACACAATGTAAAATCTGCAAGGACTCAGCAGCAGTGTAAATTTGCATTTTCATAGTCATCCCTGCTGAGATGATCTCAGATGAAACAGTGGGATTCACATATGTAATTTAGTGTGAGAACTATTTTAGCCTGCTCCAGTGAAATGTATAGTATATTCAATTATTTTTATGCATCCTTCTTTGCCAAATGCTAATGTTCCTTTAAAAAACCCAAAATTTAACCAATAATAATAGCTAATAATAATAGCTTCGCTCCTGTCAGGAAATTAGCATGAAACGACAACTGGCTTTTTTAAGAAGTGTTGTCTGGACTGTTCTGAAGTACTTAGCAGGATGATGCAGTGCAGCAGATGTTGCTAGGGCCGAAGCAAAGAGAAAAAAGTAACAGAATGAGGACTCTGACCTTATGCTCTTGTTTAAATTCATCCTTGCTTAGTAGAACATTTAAACACCTGTCTTGCTGACTCAACAGCCAGATGGTATCCACTGTGTATCTAGTACTTGCTTATACAACTGTCTTTTATAATGTCCAAGTGCCTCTGAATTATTCACTTCACAACAGACTTGATAGCAAAATATTTGTTCTATCATTGGAGAACTAAAGAATATACACTTCCCCTTTTTGTAGTTTCCACCTGTAGGTGGGCCCATTGCCTTGGCCAAGGGGTCCAGAGTAGCTCACGTCAACACTGCTTTTGCCTAGCAACACCCAGCACCAGCCAGTCAGTTCCATACTGCACACCACTTAATGAAAACCCTGGCTCTACAGCTGATCCATACACCTCCATTTTTAACTCTGTCAAAGGCATTTCCAGCACATGGCTCATGCCATGTTCAATAGTTGTCTGGCCTGTGCTCAGCACAGCAGTTTCCCTCCTTGGACCTTAGTATAGATCACATTTAGTTTCAGTGCTGATTTTAACTTCTCTAGATGAAGCCACTCCACATCCATTATCACAGTCATGAGCTCACTTACTTCATGTGGCTTGAGGAACACTGGTCTAAATATCTCTCCTCCTAGTCCCTCAATCTTTGTTCAAACCCTATGTAGCTACTAATTTTGTCTGGAAAGAGACCTAGTTATTCCATTCCAGGTGAAATTTCAGAATTGATCTAGCAAATAGATGGCGCGTGCAGTCAGGAAAATAAGATGCTGAAATATAGCAGCCAATCACACTAGTAAGCACAGTGGGATAAAAGCGAACCAAGCAGTTGAAACTGATGATCCTGTGCAATTCATTTTTTTGGTATGCTTTTATTTCAGACTTGAGTTAGCCTGATTCCTCAGACTGAAAGTTCCCACATTTCAGGGTGTCTCTCTCTAAGTAAGATGTCCCCACAAGCCTGTCTAGGCCTGGTAAGTCTGCACAAGCCAGACACCACCAGAAAAGACCTGAACATTGCAGCATTTATTTTATTTGCATATGGCGATAAGGGATCTGTGGCAGGTCACCAGATATAAGTCCATGGCAAAGTTGCTCATAAAATTCAAATTTCATTCTAGCCACTGGATTATCCTTTCACCGGGAGAAGGGGGCTTAAAGCTTTATCAGTGTGTAGGTGGCAAATGGAACAAGTGGTTATCTACACACAGAGAACAAAGGTAGAAAATACAGTTAGCAATGATATTTTAAGCCTTTATGTGAAATGGCCCATTGCTAACTACATCCTTTCTTTTACATACCATATCTGAAAGGATGATTATGATCAAAATGTCATTTTAAATTGTATTTTCTATCAACTTTGTAACATTTAGAATAAACTCAAACTCTTTTCCCATAAAAAAAGTGAAACTGTACTCTTCCCAGGCGTATAGCATAAAATGAATTATTTAAAGCTCCAGGACAGAGATTTAATTTTAATTAGCAGTATAATTAGTAAACTCTTAGTGCGTGTTTTTACAAATGGTTACTAGTTTGCAAAATTCTCAGCAAACTCGTTTTTACATGATGATTTGAATAGTAGCCATTTAAATCTGAGCAAAAATGAGCTGTTTTACAAGACAGACAGAAAAGCAGGAGGAAAATGTATACAGACTTTGCCGTTACTTCACTTAGGATTTGGTATATATGGTTCCACATGGAGTTAGTACACAAATAAAAAGCTGTTTAAGGTACTATTTTTACCAATGCACATGTGAACCACAGAGAGCATGAACAGGAAGCAATGTATATGCTGTGTGGCAGACAGTGCGAACAGAAGGTAAATTCCAGAAAAAAACTTTAAAGGAAATGTGTCATTTTCTGCCATTCAAGTATGTTTATTTTGACTCAAGAAAACTTCTTATAGCTGATGCAATTTTAACAGATTTTCTATTTCTAGTAACCTGAAACCAGAATCCCTAATTTCAGCACTCATTTTACTGTAACCAGACAGAATTGGACATAAAGAGCAGAACCTCAGGATCTTCTGATGTAAGGACAGAAGATGCAGCTGTTTCAAAGGTATTTGCTTTTGCATGTCTAATTAAGGGCAATGGTGTAAGAGACTGAGAGCTCAAAAAGTGAAGCAACCATCAACTGCATTTGGACTGCTTACATGAGAAAGGGATTCTGTTGTGTTCATCTGTGTCATGGACTTCTTGATGAAGAAAATTTTAGGGCAGACTCCTGGCCTCCTTGAAGTCAGGGCACAGATGCCTGGACCCATCCTTTATCAGAACTGCCAACATGGTAGTCTGGTAGCATCAGACTATATATTAGGGAGTAAAACCAGGGAAGGAAACTACGGTCATGACTTATGCTCCTAAAAACATTAGAAGTTAGGACCTTTTGCAAATATCCTTCTTAATAATTTATAATGTGCAAAACAATAAAATAATTTGCTTTACCACTGAGAGTGATTTGAGAAGGAATTGGCAATCATGTAAAGCTTTTTATATTGAGATCTGTGTGATTTTGTTTGGAATTGCTGAAAAAGCCTGACTGAAAAAAACACAAAGGTTACTGACACTGTCTTCCCTCCTTTGCCAGTAGCAGGAAGTCTGGGACAATGAAGCATTTAAAATTTCAAATCTTCATGTTTTCATGAAGAGGGAATATACCAGCACATTAGGGAGAAAGTAGTTCATACAACAGCAAAAACAGTCTTTGAGTCAGAGCAGTGACCGTAATATATCTGAAGTTGCTGTCTTTCATTTTCTGCCACCCTAAATATCTAAAGAACAGGCATGGAAAAGCAAGCATAACCTGCAACAAAGAATCATAAGGAAAAAGGTTTGAAGGAAAGAGAGGAAGCAGCAAATTTACAAGGATCTGAGGCTTGAGGATGTGTTGAATTATAAATCTTACTGATTTACCAGACATGGGCAGATATTTGAAGCAACTCTCAAAGTCAGCAACAGTTTTGCTATTCACTCCAGGGGATAAGGAACTCAGAACCCCATTGCACTAATTTTCCTCTAGTTCTTTAGATACAAATTTCTATTTTGATGTCTGCATTGCATTTTAGGCAAATTCTGTTTCAAACCCAGACAGTATTGTCAAGGTAGTGAAAAAACAATATTACAACACTAAGGTTATATATTTTAAAAATTTCCAGATGGATATAAAAGCCCAATCTACCAATTCCAAACATGACACAAAAGAGCTTTTATTTATATCATTATTGTTACTAGTGGCTAGGGAGAATCTGGAGAGATTGGTCTCTATTTATAATTTTATGTGGTGTTGAATATTATTAAGGAAATACTTATGCTTGCTGCTTTGTACCTGCAAAAGTCTCTCTTTTGCAAAAAAGACTTTTTTCCTGTCCTTTTACCAGCCAAAAAGATCATTGGTAAAATTATCTTTTATGTGACCATAAAATCAGAATCAGGATACAATTCATTAATTCCTTTGAGGTAGGTAAATATTTCTTCCATTACACAAGAAAAGTAATGAGTTGTGTTAGCTGAGAGATTTTCCCTTAAAGGCACATCATTAGAACTGGAAAATTCTTATTTCTTTTTGTTAATTTCTCTATACATGGATGCTAAAAGGTCATCTTTATAACTTTGTAATTTGACAACATCTCCGTCTACTTTCTCCTTCTCTCCTCCACAGAACTGATTGAGAACAACTCACTTGGTTGTTACCAAGATGAACATAGAATCATAGAATCATAGAATAGTTAAGGTTGGAAAGGACCTTAAGATCATCTAGTTCCAACCCCCTGCCATGGGCAGGGACACCTCACACTAAACCATGTCACCCAAGTCTCTGTCCAGCCTAGCCTTGAACACTGCCAGTCACAACTTCCTTGGGCAACCCATGCCAGTGCCTCACCACCCTCACAGTAAAGAACTTCCTCCTTATATCCAATCTGTTTCAACAGAGTCATGTCATTCAGATCCACATTGTGCCTATAGTGAAAGTCAGTTTTTTCACTTGCAAAACACTGAGTTCACCTTATCTTGCTACTGGTTGCAGAGCTGAGGTAACTACACAGTTTTGGTAAATTAAAGTGAATAATCAGTTCCTCAAAAGTAAGCAGGTATTTTCTATTGAAATACAGGCTTTCTAGATTCTTCCAGCTGACCTTACCATCTCAGCATCATCAGATGAAATTTTCTGAAGCTGGTCTGTATGCAGCTGTAGAATACAGCTGGTCTGTATTCTAATTTATGTCCCCCATTCTAGTAATAAAAGCATCTAAAAAGCTTTTTCCTTATGAACTAGCTAGTAATTGGAGACTGCTCTTTGCCATAAGGTGTCTTTTGTATTCTCTCCTGGGCCACAAGACTGCAGCTTTGGGTGCCTAGCCATTCACTTGGCAACTCCAACTTAAAAAAAACCCAAAAAAGTTCCAACATCAATTTTTTTATGTATTTCTGTCCTTTTCTGTCTATCTTATTCCATTAGGAAATTGATAAATGTGGCAAACATTAAACTTACATCAATAAGTTGTGCTTTGGATGCTACACAGCTGACTTAGAGTTTCATTTTTTAATGCTTACAAAGTTTTATCTCTGGGAACTAATTCCTATTTGAACATGTTAAGCACTTGGTTATTTCCACTGGCAAGATCAATTTGGTTCCAAATTAGAAATTGTCTAACCTTCAGTAGTTTGAACAAAATGAGGGTTAAAGAGACAGAGCCTGTATTTGTTGAATTCAAAGTGAAACAATGTCTAAACTCCAAGTAACATTTCTGAGCACACTAGTACTCAGATTCCCATCAAACATTACGGACCAGATTTTGAATTTGTCCAACAATGTAAGAGAATCTCAGTAGCCTCCTAGTGAATTTTCCATGATGCAAGATTGATGCTACACTTGTATGTGAAACCTCAAACTACTCCCTTAGAAGAGTAGCACAGGAGTGAGGTCAAAGAAGCTACAAAACCTTAAGCATTCTTGGTCTCAGAGCTGTTTCTAAACACCAGTTGAAAAATATAAGAAGTTACTGTTCCCATTTGGTGTGTTCCAAGTCAGAGCATCATTTAAAAAAAAGCAAAAGTAAAAACAGAAAGTGATTTTTTAATTAACCAGGAATGTTTGCAAATGGGGGAGGGAGAAATTTAGGTTTTGTGGAGCATGGTTCTTTTTCTTAACATTTCTTCTTTTAGATAATGAACTCTCCCCTCCTTCTTTCAAGAATATTCTGGAGAAGAAACTCCAATATTTTTTGTTCTCAAGTCAACATTTACAAAAAAGGAATTTTGACCAGCTGTACATACAAGTATAGCTCTGTTCCCAAGAGACCAAGTGTGAAAAGCATCTTACAGTGATTTTTAGCCAGTGCACATCCTGTACCTTTCAGCACAATCAATCAAACACAAGTATTTTTTATCAATAAGATTTAGCTGAATGTTTCTGGAGCAATACTGTAAGAATGTGCCTATGTCCTCAAGAGCCTAGGTTGTAAAATTATATGATTTCTGAGAAAATATGGCTGAGACTGATGTAAATTGCACCACTGCTTTTGCTGAGGGATTTCTGCAGAGTAGCTTTTCTCACGCATTCTGACTTTACCCTGAATTACTCTTCAGGAAGGGGCCTCATTCAGAGGTACTGAGAATCCTCAGTTCCTCTGAAAGATAGTGAGATTTTTTGCTCATTGCTGTGGGATGTTAGCATTTTGAATGCTGTTTCAAAACATACCTATCTCAGCTGACTCTGGTTTCTGCTCTAATTTAGGATTTGGCCAGAGCACAACATTCACATCAGTCCTATCTTGACATCAACAGTTACTTATGTTTCTTCATTATTCCACTTTTACCAGCTGGCCTGTTATATTATAACATCGCACAGGGGACTGTATCAATTATATGAGGTTATGCTACATCTATGAGCATAATGTAAAACCGGGATTGGGAGAATAGGGTTTTCTCACAACTGTGGGTAAGCAAAATGGAAACTTTACAAGAATGGGTGCTAAACAGTAAATTAGAAACCTAGACATCTGTTACATGAATGAGTTATGGTACCACAAGAAACCACAGGAACCAAGGAAATACAAAGTTAAATTGCTTAAGCAAGTCAAGAACTCTCTTTGCTTATCTATCCAGAGGCATTCTGGAAGCTTAGGATTAATATTTGAAGTTGAAAAAAGTAATCCTTAGAGCACTTCAAATACTCTACTGTGTAAACTGCAGTGAAAAATAGTCTATTAGACAAAAGCACCCTAATGGAGTGGGAGAAGAAGCACTCAACTTCTGTATTGACTTCATACCACTGAAAAGGCTGTCACATTCTCTAGGTAGATGAATCCTGAGCTAGGATAACATGACTGCCAAAATATTTCCCTTAAAATATACGGTGGCATATGACAACAGAAAGACTCCAACAAATCTGAGTTGATATCAGCTGAGGTATTGCCCCCAAAATCACAGTTTTTCTTC
Organism: Nymphicus hollandicus; assembly: GCA_009823435.2. NCBI lineage: Eukaryota > Metazoa > Chordata > Aves > Psittaciformes > Cacatuidae > Nymphicus > Nymphicus hollandicus. The sequence continues at coordinate 21,395 of WTXV02039322.1, read as the reverse complement.
TATTTTATGAATCATGAAACTGTATTCATATTTGTGAAGGTATATTTCATGCAGTAACACTTTTATGTCCATAGATATTTATGAAACAATATGGATTTGGTGAGACAAACCAACACCTGCATCTTCTGTGTCCATGGGTGCAGAAGAAAATGCTACAACACATAGACTGTACTGTGGCATTTAGCCTTCTACTATTCAAGTCTGCTACTGTTCAGTTACTGCTGTGAAGAGAGCTTTTGAGAAGCGAAAACAATAATGTTATTATTGTCACCAAACAATACTGCTCAAAGAATCAGTGCTATATATAAACTCCTAAGAATGTTTTCATCAGATTGGGAAGCCAAGTCTTTGTGAGGCTGGAAAGAAGTTTTAGTAACCGAACAAGTGTCCATTCTGCACTGCATTCCCCAAGGGTTAGAGAAATGGCAGAAGGCTACATAGTTTATGGCATATCAGCTTTTTTTATTTCATATGCAGAACTAGAAAAAGGAAAATATATCTTTGTTTTATATGGATTTTCTTTAGCCCTCAGTCTACTGAACTGTTCTTCAAATGCTTTTCACTACAAAGACTTAACATTTACCAGAGGATCGGGCAAATTCCTCAGGCATTAGAATCATGGTTGAGTAGAAAAGCCTGCATTTAGTAATTAAAACAGTGCAACTAATCCACAACTTGAAATATTTTGGAAGCATATCGTAGGGTGAGTAATGTGCTGTCAGTAAAAAAAAGTAAAGAGCTTTTCTCAGAAAGGATCACTTCACAGTATAAGCATCTCCAGGTCCCCTCCAGCTATAGTGCACTTTTGCATAGTTAGAGATTTTTAATATTTCTTAATAGCCAATATGAATCACAAAATTTCATAACAGAGCAAGATTTCCTAGGGTTGGTTTAACACTTACAGAGAGCAGCAATTTGCTGTATTATCCAGCTAATGCTTATATGCAAGTAGCTTTAATTCAAGCGATGTAATTGATATGGAGTTTATATACTGCTGGTCATCCTTTTGTAAGAGCTTTGCCATTCCATATGCTATGTTGTTTAAAACTTTAAATTATGTAATTAGTCATGACAGACACATCAAGAGAAGCCTCAAGGAACCAAACACTGGACACAACAGTGGGAAAACCCTCTTTCCTTTTCTGTCATCATGCTGATGGATGTAGTCTGCTTTTCTCACATCTGTACTGCTTTATCAGAACTTGCAAGTCTCACAGAACAGGTGTGGCAGCCTTAGTAAGAGCATGTGCTATTTTTCTGGCCTGAACAAAGCCAAGGTATTTTCTTGTATAGATTTTTCAGTCAATGAAGTAATAAGGGAATATTATTCATAATATTTCCCTGTGCCCCAAATTTCTGTTACTTCAGTCAATAAATATGTTAACCTCTCAGTTATGTTCCTATCATTCATAGAGGGAAAAAAAACCAAGTCTTTTTTGCTATAGAGGAAGATAATGAGGATACTTATTGTGTCAGGCGTTTCAGAAACCGTGACTGGGGCCACAGTCACCAGTAAAGCCACTTTACTTGTGGCTACCATTAACAGCTGTCTCTCTTCATACTTATACATTCACTCTTCACAATAGGAAGGCAAACTCACCACACTGGAGGAATTGAAACCTGAGAAGCACCATTACTCCCAACTACAACAAAAGGGGAATCACAAGTGAAGATGTAACATTGATGTCTGAGACAGAGATTGCTCAGCAGCACTCTACAAAGCTACCAGAAGGTATGACTTTGCCAGTTCTCCTCTTCAAGTTGCATCAATCTTTATACGCCCTCAGTTACAAGAGGAAAAAGACAAGTGGAGTGGAATCACATGTAATTCAGTCCAAGAGATAAATAACACATAATGAGGTAGCCTGTTTAGGCTTGGCTGGGAGGAGAAAAAATTACTGAGTTGTGAGCTGGAATAAGCTTATAATCCATTTTGGGGGGATTTTATTTTAAATATCTTTAGGTGTTAAGACTAAATAAAGACAAATAAGAGAGATTTCATTTCTATCATTTCTGTGCTATGCATATTTATGTTATAAACTTCAACTGACAAGTAGTATCTGCTAGCACCTTCATATTTAAACTAATCACACTGAAACTGCTCCATGTAAATTACACAGCTTCTTAACAAAGGGTGTACTACTGCTTACCTTTATGTCTTACAAAAACATCTCTGCAGATATTGTCAAATCAGAGAATAGAAAGGCACATAACCAAATTGGATCACACTAAGATGATTGTTTCTGCATTGATTGAAAAGCACTACTAAATCTCTCCAACATTTCTATAATCTTCCAAAAGATATGGACACCATTTCTCTGAGAAGTTTTCCCTGCACTCCCAGTTGTCTACTTGGTACTCAGGATTACAAAAATGCAAATGTAAAATACAGAGCTGATGGGATAGAGAACTATAAAGCAGTGGTTATTTCTAAAGGAATATGCTACTAAGAAGGAGAAAAATGACTGCTACAGCTGAACCCAGGACAGAATAATACAAACTAATCACCAGGCTTTTAATTACTATTAAATTTAACCTGGAGTTTTAAGAATAAAATAAATAACCTTTTCCTCCTTGATCTTGGGTATTCTGGAGTTCAAAATTAGTATTTCATTCCACAGCATACAGTAAATTGTGTGCATACATGTTTCTGCATATATTATGTTGATAACATCAAATAAGAATTCCTTGTTTCAGAAAAAAAGCATATTAATACAGAGACCCACCTGGGAGAAAATCTCAAGAGGCTCGTGGTTGTGGATCATCTTACTTATTTAAGTTCTCTCACAGCCAAATTGCATCATGATATGCCCACTTTCACTTCACTATAGGGCCTACAGAGCTGAACACTGACATCAACATTTCCTTTTCCCCAAAAGGGGTGGCATGGGAGAAGGCTAAATTGGCTTTAACCCAAGTAAGAACTGCTTACATCCAGACAAACAGTTGGCTGGCTGGCCAGGGTCAGAAGTTGACTGTTCTTAGTAACTTGATTCAGGACTTGGTTATTACACAACCCTCATATTCTCTTCCTGGTCTTTTCATGGTATTTGTTTCAGATGTTGGGACTGAATTCTTCATGTATATGAAGTCACAGCAAGCTTTGCTTTTGGCTTGGTGGGAGCAGTATCCTGTGTGGGCACACTGAAAGCTCCATCTCCCTTTAACTTACAATGTCAACACATTTTTTCAGCTCTATAGAAAGTACTGTAACGTTACAACAGATGTGTGTTGTAGATAGGCAGGGAATGGCATACTCTGTGCTGATTCTAAATCAAAACAGTGCTATCTCTGTAAGCTATTAAAAAGACATTGGTCTTCTTCACCGGCCAGCAGCAGTGTAAGGATTACTCTGCTGCTAGCTTAGAAAACTGTCAGCCATTTGTTTCCTAGAGCCAATATTACCTGCGGTTCTTGTATAATAGTGTTTGCAATACACAAGAAGGAGGAATGGAAAACTGAGACATGAGACTTCTCCAAACATTTCCACTGTGTTCACATTTTAATCCCTGGGAACCACCAAATAAAGAGAGGATTTTATTTTTCACTCTGATTCCCAAGTTGCTTTGTTTTTAAATCAAAAACATGTCACTACCTCTTCCCTCTGTGTTCAGATCTAGTGACAGCTTTCAATGCATTATTTTAATTAGGCTTTCAAATTTGTTCATATGCTGTCCAGGTCACAAGGAGAATTAAAATCAAATACTGGTAATGTATTTCTGCATTATTTCTACAGGCAGTTTTATTTTACTTGTATCCAGAAGAAAAGCTAGCAGGATTCACATGACTGGAAAGGGCATTAGTGAAGTTTGACATTGTTTAAGCTTCTGGAAGCTCTGCTCTGAACTCTGCTGTGCCTCTGTTACTTTGGGATTTGTATGAGACACACATGCTTAGTAACTGTCAAACAACACACAGGTATTGGAAATTAAAAGCTCACCACTACACTGCATAAATTATTTATGTGATGATAGGTTGTATTTTCAATTCACATAATAGATTCCTCATTTACAATTTTCATTATTATTTTGCCCTTGTTCTGTAATTCACCACCTCTACTTCCCCACACCCCCAAGTCAAGTTTCAAAGCAAATGGTAAGATATAATTTCCCCTAAGCTTGTAGTAATGTTGAAAAGAGATTTTTATAATTATGATAATATCCTGTGCCTTCCAGAAATTCAAAGACAAGCAGTGTTTCAGATTTTCAGCATTTATGAGACAAAACAGGAAACCCTTCCTCAGTTTTCACCATCTCACAGCAAAAAACATGACAAAAAAGCAACATACATCATGATTCAATGGATATATCAGTCAGAGCTAAATGCACAGAACCAGATTTTACTAGTGATTACTTCCCAGCAACCCAACCTGACATTCTAATTTTAGCTCATCAGCAGAGAAGAGCCAGTCAAAAATACAAACACACACACACAAACCCTTCCTGATTTTCCATGGAAGTACAAGTGCAATGTTTTTTACAGATTTGTTGAATACTTACAATACTTTTTAAAATGCTTGATCAAAACCTATTATTTACTACAATGTGGATAAAAAAAAAATTGGGTGATAGGGGCTGCTATCATCCATGAGAGTGAGCTAAGTAAGTTTGTGCACCTTAACTATGAATTTTCAAACTTTCAAGCTCTCTATAGCTTGTGAATTTAACCTTACCTCTGAATCTCCTTGGCTTTAAAAATCCACACATAAATAATTTTCTGCTAACTACAACATTCATGTAGGAGTCTTGTGTTGTAATTTACTACTGTTCACACTGAAGACAAATTGCTTTCAATTCAAAAGCATATTTGTTAAGGCATATACCATTTCTGGTTCCTTCTGTTTTAGTGTTTTGCTTTCCTTTTATGCATACTGAAGATTTTTACACAACTGTAACGATCAGTACCTTTAATCCCAGTGATGCTATGAGCAGAGAAATGAGGTTATTTCTCCTGCTTCCCCCAGGCAGCTCTGTAGGGTGGTGGTTCCCATGCACAGACACCTCACACCAAGTGCTGCAAATTTTCTGTGGACCAAATAGCAGAACACTTCACTGTACAGAGCTGTCAATTGAGATCTTTTCACAAGTGCTACAATAAACTTCTAACTATCCAAACTAAGCTATTATGATGCCAAGTACTGTATGAAGTCCTGTAAATGCTAGTAGAGCAGCAGGCTATTCTTCAGGCACTGGCGAGGGGTTCTGCGGTGAGACAGAAGGGCAATCATTTGTCTTTTTTGCTCTCTCCATTTCAATGCTAATGACCTAAATACTGAAGAAACTGAACATACAACTGTATTTTGCTGGAAATTACAAACATGATATTTACTTTACTAGTCTGCATATCATGAACCAACAAAATGTACTACATTTTAATCAGCTTAAAATTACTTTTGTTATTCAAGTTGCCCATGATATCCTTGTGTGTAACCAGGAGAAAACCTATTCCTTCAGGAGATGGCTGAAAAATATTTTTTTTCATGTTTTCAAGCCTGCAAAGTGGTGAATGAATGCATCTCCAAATTATATACAGATATAGTCTTTTCTGTGGTATTAACTGTGAAACAGTAACCACAACATTCAATTATAATAAAATGTTTCATAATGCATTCAGCTTCATCATTCCATTACAGTGAAGCATTCCTGCACTGACTTATCATTTGCCTGCATGATTTCTTGTTTCCTACTGTAGTATTTCCTTTTGAGATGAAATAATATTGCTATTATCTTCTCACTGCATCCTAGAGCTCCATTTTACATATAGCCCACTGCATCCTAGAGCTCCATTTTACATATAGCCCACTGAAGCAATTCTTTTATGTTCCCCCATAAATGAACATCCAGGATCACCAAGTTCACCCAAATCATCCTCTGCATTTCTGTAATACTATCTACAAAGTAGTCTTTGTGAAAGAACTCATATACATCTTTTTTTGTGAATAAAGAATTTATCAAAGAAAAAAATAATGAGGCAACTGATAGTATTCTACTAGCCACAAAGTTTGGCAAATACTTTTGATTAAAACCTTACACAAATGTAAAAAAAAAATTTAAAAGTTCAATTTAAAATATTTAGTTAAAAAAAAAGAGGAAAAATAATACAGGGACTAAACAGGGGTTAAGAAACAGTAAAAACACTTGAAGACCTATCTTATAAGCATGGGAAATACTGATATAACACAGTGTCTTGAGGAAAAGTCCATAAAAGGAAGCAGTATTCAAAAAGTGCTACTTAAATGCAACTGTTAAGTATAAAATAAATACCATAAATTATTTAAAGAAATGGTGATTTTTTTGTTAAAGTAAAAATTAGTATTACAGAACTCACAGCTGTTAAGAAATATGTTGAGCAATTTGTTTTGCTGGATTGCCAGAGGTATTAGTTCTTTGTCTTCTAAAAATGGTTTCTATTTTATACTATTTTAGTTTGAGACAACAGAAATGACTAAGCATCACTATAGTTGAAGGAGATACAGGATTTTTAAGTTTTATTTAACAAAGATTCCTAAGAAATAACAACGTTCAGAGATTCAGAGAAGAGAATTAAAAATATTAACCTTATGTTTCTAACTTTAGTGTTATCAAGATGAAATAAAAATTTAATTTTCATAAAGCTACGTGTTGCCTTTCAATTTTGAGACCTCAAATAGCAGGAATAGAAACAGAACATTTTGAGCAGCAGGAGTTTTCAGAGTCATACCTTTTCGCTAATTCAACTGCAATCAGATTCTCTTAAATTAAGATTAGCCTTTAGCAGCCAATACACCAGCTGTTCCTGGGATGCCCAAGGTCTGATTATGTGTTTAGGTGTGTACTAACTTACAAGGGCCACTAAGAGTTTCACATCTGCAATAAGAAACGTCTCTTAAAATTATTCTTGCCCTTTCTACTTTAATGTTAGGTGGCAGAAGAAAATGAAAACGGGATGTTTTAGGGTAGAAATCTATTGGGAGATAGTCGCGTATCTTACATCTCTCAGCAGGCAGCCAAAATTAAGTCTGCACAGAGCTTTTTGCTGCTGGAAAGAAATTGGTGCAGAGAAATCTATCCTGTTTGCATTTTGACTCAATGTTTAGCAGAAGTGAAAGCCTAAAGATTTGCCTGTGCCCTTCTTTCCCTCCAAGATAGCAAGTCCTCCTGTGTTAGCAACTTCTGAGGTCACAGAGTAAAACTGCTGTGGATCATTTTGGATAGGGGCTATAATTCAGTCAAGGCAGGTCTCAATATTGCAACAGAACTGGTCAAGGCAGCCCAAAGAAACAACTAAAACTTCCTCCCCAGACACTGTATGCTGTTGAGCAGACACGCTCAGAAACAGAGAGAGGGAAACGCTATCTACAGTGAAAACAGGCATATGTACAGAATTACCTCATCACTTGTAAACAGCCATCAAAGCTACCACTCTCTCAATATACCAACGTGGTTAAACCTAGTGGCTGCAGCTGCCTCTCAAAGGTGCTGAGAAAGGCAAAACAGAGCTTCTCTTTGAGGCAGCTGTACACAGGGCAACTAAAGTTTAGCGTTAAGAACTCCAACCAACTTTTCCACAGTACCATTATCTGCAGACTGTTTTGGAGGAACGAATGGAGCAAGAACCTTGAACAGGATGCAAATTTGACTGCTGACAAGCTGGATACCAGTCTAGAAATCTTCTACCCTTTTCCCCAATAGTGGCAGAAAATAGCAGCAGCCATAATTAGTGCTAAGGAATCTAGATTATTTTAAATTCACTAGGTTTCACTTCCTTGGGCTCAGTAGGTTGACAAATATCAGTAGCAATATTTAAAAAGAGATGGCAGATACAGCAAGAGTCTCAGATTACATAGAAGCAGTTAATGTTCAGTCCCAGAAAGCTTCCTTCCTCCACACCAAACTAAATCAATGAGACTGAAAATTAATGTCAATTCATTTTCCTTACTTTAAACAAACAAATAAACCCTCACTGACCAGTAAAATGCAAGTTCTGATTTCAAAATGAATATATCATTCCCCCACAAATGACCCCAAAACCCCTACTCTTACAGCTTTGCAATGTGCCTGGCTATATGAACTGTGACTTAATTGCTAGCAATCATTTTCACATGCTGCTAATCAGTTTCAATTTGTATTACAAGCAAAGCATGCACTGTTTGAGCAGCTGATTTTAGAAGCATTTTTTAAGAGGAAGCGCTGATTATCTATGATATCTGAAGTGTGCAAACTGTGTTTTCTGTGGGCGCTTCATGTAGGAATTAACAGATCAGCAATGAAGATAGTTAGCTAATCCGAAAGCCTGATCATTTGGGTCAAGAAGCAAGTTCTCTTTCAAACTCTACTCATAAGAGGCCTGAATTGCAACTTACTCATATCCTAGAGCTGTTTGTGACTCAAAATCAACTTCTGCTAAATGACTGGCTCTGTGTAATATCAAAGCAGAGCTTCTAACAGTCTCAAGAATAAATAAACTAGCACTTTCACTTCTGCGAAAGTTTGATTGCTTTGTGCCTGTTGCCAGAATTCCATGCTGTACAGATAAGCTTGGTTGATATGACCCTTCCTGATTTCTGTCACGTAGCAGAGTAGCATTATTTTAACAGGGTGAAAAAAAAAAAAGGAAAAATAGGTATTCTCTTAACTATCCTTTTTACTTTTGATCACGATCATGATTTTTTTCTCTACGATCTCTAAAACTAGCTATGAAAGTCCTACTTTGAGAAATCCTGTTTCTAAATTCATTACACATCCTGCGTAGTGATGTGAGGACACTTTCTGTGTAAACACAGAAATGGTAACCCATGTGAGGATTTTATGCTCTTGCTTCCAGACAAGATTCTAACCTGTCCCCTGCAGCTAAGCAATCTAATTGAGGAAAAAAATAGTGCAGACCTACAGGTTGTCCCAAGGTTGTAGAAAAACTCACATGGCTATTCCATCTGACTTTGCAGTTGATTTATAGGCTGTCACCAAATCAGTGGGCAGAAGCGGACAAAACATGTCTTCTGCAGGCTTTGATTCCTTATTCATTATCATGTCTTCTTCATTTATATTCTATTGAACCAAACCCAGGATTTCCTCTCCCTTTGTTGGATAGCTTCCTGTCCCTGCAGCTGTCTTCTGTGATGTCAAAACATGAGTTGTGTTGTCCAAGTCCACCAAAATAAATCAGATTTGTGTGTTTAATCCTTTCAGCATCTCTGAATATCTGAGTTTAAACAGCAAAACCTCCTGTAATGAGGCAACTCTTCCCCTTCCCCAGACAACTTCTTGACAAATAAAGATTTGGTATGACTTGCCTTGAATCTTGCGCATTGCAAGTTACTGAATATTTCCTTTTCTCCTTTACTGTAGCAGAAAAAGACTTTTATTGTATCAAAGTCTTATATGAGCAGGTTTCATTGTATGTATAATTACATATCATTCTTGCCTTCCTATCTGAGCTAAATCAATTCTTCTGGTGGCAGAGTCTGTACTCTGACTCTGTGCTTGAATAAAGCGTCAGTTGTATTGAATGTGCTGCAATTGGCAGCTGGTTGGTCAGTCATTCAGTTTGATATTAATTGCTTCTTTGAGATCCCTTCCAGAGAACAGAGGACAAAATGCATAGTGTCTTATCACACTAAGAAAAAAAATCACATCTGAAATTCTTTGATGGATGATTCATCTGCCTGGCAGAGTTAAAAAAAGAGATCTGCCTTAAGAGTTAAAAAAAATTATTTAAAAAAAATACATGATTAAAATATTACCTCATTTCCTACCAGTGAGTTAAAAAAAAACCCCAGACATTATTTTGTTTGGAAGAAAAAAATATATACTTTTTAATTACTATTGGAACAATACTTGTAACTGAGGAACAGAGGGTTTTTTTCTTGCAGGAAGAAGGTAATATAATTGGTTCATTATAATTATTTATTTATTTTTTAATTCTTCACCACCCATTTATGGCCATGTTCAGCTGTGTTCATGTGTCCCTTGTAATGGCTCACGTTGAAGACTATAGTAGCAAGCAGTGGCAGGATCAGGTAATATCAAGTATATTTAGCACTTGTTTTTAATGACTGGACATCTACAAGATGAGCTAAACATCTGGGATGAGGCTTATATGTCTGCCTTTCATAGAATCATAGAATCAAAGAATCATAGAACATTTAGGATTGGAAAGGACCATAAGATCATCCAGTTCCAACCCCCCTGCCATGGGCAGGGACACCTCACACTAAACCATATCATAGAATCATAGAATCATAGAATAGTTAGGGTTGGAAAGGACCATAAGATCATCTAGTTCCAACCCCTGCCATGGGCAGGGACACCTCACACTAAACCATATCACCCAAGTCTCTGTCCAGCCTGATCTTGAACACCTCCAGGGATGGAGCATTCACTACTTCCCTGGGCAACGCATTCCAATGTTTCACCACCCTCACAGTAAAGAACTTCCTCCTTATATCCAATCTAAACTT
>WTXV02039322.1:0-10857 GCA_009823435.2 Nymphicus hollandicus | reverse complement strand
GGCAAACTTGCTGAGGGCACACTCAATCCCACTGTCCATGTCACCGACAAAGATGTTGAACAAGACCAGTCCCAACATCGATTCCTGAGGGACAGCACTCATTACTGGTCTCCAGCTGGACATTGAGCCATTGACCACAACTCTTTGCATGTGGCCACCCAGCCAGTTCTTTATCCAGTGAGTGGTCCATCTATCAAACTGATGTCTCTCCAATTTAGAGACAAAGGATGTCATACAGAACAGTGTCAATGCTTTGCAGAAGTCAAGGTAGATGACATCTACTGCTCTACCCCTCTCCATCAGTTCCATAGCCCCATTATAGAAGGCCACCAAATTGTTCAGGCAGGATTTCCCCTTAGTGAAGCCATGCTGGCTGTCACCGATCACCTCATTGTTTTTCATGTGCCTTAGCATGCCTTCCAGGAGAATCTGCTCCAAGATTTTGCCAGGCACAGAGGTGAGACTGGCTGGTCTGTAGTTCCCTGGGCCATCCATTTTCTCCTTCTTGAAAATGGGGGTTATATTGCCCTTTTTCCAGTCGTCGGGAACTTCACCTGACTGCCATGATTTTTCAAATATGATGTATTATGGTAGGTCGACTGCTGGAGCCAAATAATTTTCTTCAGGTATAGAAGGTTCCCCAGAAACTTTTCAACATACTTGTAATTATATTCATACTTCACATCAAAGCAATTTTTTCCTCAGTATATTAAATGTGTCTAGTGCCTTAAAATCATTATGTATGATTTAATCTCAAATTCATTACTTCACAGTCATGTAAAATATGCCACATTATTTATTCATTGGCCATTAGAAATACATAAAATAGCTCTAAGTTTTTTAAGTGTGGCACCCTTTCTTCTGATAGTTATGTATTGCATTTTCCTTCATAGCAATTACAGCAGGTGCCAAATGGCACCTATTTCTTTTTGATAAATGATTTCTTATGCAGTATTTAAGTAAGTAGTGTGTCTGCTCACCTTAAATATTGTTTAAGAAGAGGTAACCAGTTAAAACTGGAGGCTGTGTGCATCTGACACTGTAACGTTGTGCTAGATAAGTCAGCTAAATGCCTTGTTTCAAAGGTCTGTCTCACATAAATGGACACAAAACTTTAATACTGTTCCTATGTTCTCAATTTTGCACTTTGTCTGAGTCCTCTCCACAGTAATATTTTCTTTTTCTATAAGCACAGTGGACATTCCAGTTTTGTCCTCCTCCTGTCCTGCTCTTGAAGTCACTGTGGATAATACCTGGACCTGTCAGATCATTAATGTTTGAACATTATTATGCTTGCAGACAGAGTGTACAAGCTGAAAACTTGTGATGATGGTGATGATATCTTCAAATAAATCCTGTGTCATCATCACATGTTATTTCATCAAATCTCCTTGGGAAAGGTAGTTTTGGTACTCTGTGTGTGGTAGCTCACTGTTAAAGGTGTCACACTTTTCCCATTCATATCTACAGATAACAGAGCCATTCTTATTATACTTTTGACAATGGCTTCAGTTTGTCTCTCTCTTGCTAAGTACACTGACTCCAATAACAGCCCATGTGCCAAAAGCAAAGGGGCTTTAAAAGTGGGAGGTTTTCTATTATAAAGGTCAGGAAGATGTTCCCTACTTACGATGAATGGGGACACAATGGAGTGATGCTTAAGAGTGCTGCTCAGACATCATGCAGCCATACCACATATTTAGACTAGAAAAAACAAGGTGTAGCCTAAGATGTTGAAAAGCTTTAGGTAAGCTTCATGTGGGGGTGAGGCAGGCTAATTTACCTGGGCTTAGTGCTGGGCTGATGCAGCTCTGCTCTTTCCATTTTTGAAGCTAATGTTTGCTCAGAGGTGAGCTCTGTAATGTGTACAGACCAAGTCATTCATGGTAGGCAGGTGTCTCTAACACAGCACTTTATTCCATGGTTTAGAAGTCCAGACAACTGCACTGAAATTGACAGACACTCAAGAGGGAATAATAGGACACAATCACAAAATTCTGCCTGAAGCTATTAAAAAAAGGAAAAATTATCATATCAGCTAACCCATTAATCATGTAGGCAAGATAGGAAATGGAAAACTATGGAAGAGTTAAGAGGAAGAATTATTTTCTTTGCAAGCTTACCTGTCCCTTCCTTTCAGCAAAATTAAGCCAACAAATATACAAGAATTTACTGTCAGAAAGAAGATCTGCAAGGAATGTTCCTAAAATGGAAGAAAGCACGTTCAGCCACGGAAGCAAAAGAGGAGGTTGACACACTCAGCAGAATTTCTGAGTGTATGAATAAAGACGACAACTGAGGGAGAACAGAGCCAAAACTCAAAGAAAAACTACACAGTAATATTCACACTTCTAATGAAGCCAGGGAATTTCTGGCTCTGAATCTTTTGTGCTTAAAATATGACATTTTTGGCATTTTGCCTCACTGTGTATGTTTTAGTAGTGAAAAAAAAAATCCTACCTTTAAAGAATGTTTCATTTTGTTTTTACTAGTACAATACCCTGCTAAGAAACTCTGAGGTCAGGGTCACATGAACATCAGAGAGCTGGGCTCAAAGATAAGCAATAATAAAATTAGACCAGAGTGAATTCTAACTTCCTGAACAGTGTCCCGCCATACACACAGGTTATCCTTTTGTTATATAGTTCTCCAATTCAGTTTTGGGCATACTGGCACTCCTATATATTTGCTTCTGGAGTTACTTTGGAGCTAAGCCATAACTGGAGTCTAAGTCACTTCTTACAAGCCCTATAAATTTGTTAGATAGGGAAATGTTAAAATAATGTGAAAAATTACTCCATCAATTCCTGCTGCCTTACAAAATATTTGGCAGCTTAATTTCATTTTCTTTAGACCATCTTGCAACAAGTTTGCTGGAAACATCATGTTTGGACAGATTTACTGTTAATTTTTTTTCTAGTGCACAACTTGCAACAATTTTGGCTTTTAATAAAGTACAGATGGAAAAAAGTTACACACAAATATTTATAAATGGTTACAAGTGGAGTTGCTCAGGGGCCATTTCACAGGTCTGGAAAAGGAGACATCATCAATTTTTCAATGATCTGAAATGGAAGGAGATGGGAGTGAGTGCAGCTGATATGCTCAAAGGCAGGGCTGCCATTCAGAGGGACCTAGATGGGAGAAACAAGCTGACATGAAACTCATGAAATTCAGCCAGGACAAAAGCCTTGCCCTGTGTCTGGGACAGACTAACACCCAACAAGAAACAGACTGGGATGGCCTGTTTGGGCACCAGCTCTGCAGAGAAGGGCCTGGGGGTCCTGGGAACAGCTGGGTGAGCCTGAACCAGCAGGCTTCTGGCAGTGATGAAGGCTATTAGCACCATGGGTTACATAAGCAGGAGCACAGCCAGAAGATGAAGGGAAGTTATTCCTCCTTGCTCAGCATATGCCTGACCATATCTGGGATGCTGGGTTCAGTTCCAGGCCCCCAGTATGCAAAGGTTGTCAATAAACTGCAGTGATTTCAGCAGAGAATTCCCTAGGCACCCATGGCTGGAGCACTTGCCCAGTGAGGAGAGGCTGAGGGAGTGGGGATGGCTCAACCTGGAGAACAGAAGTCTTCAGGGCACCTGTTGCCCCCTGTATGTACAGAGGTTACGGAGTCAGGCTCTTTGCAGAGGTGAATAATGGCAGAATGAGAAACAGCGATCATAAATTGGAACGAGGTTTGGTTTTTTTTTTCCTGGATATAATGAAAGTAATTTTACTGTGAGGATAATTACACAGTACAGCAGGGGCAGACCTAGTGGGATAAAGCCCCAGGCAATCTGGGTGTGTCAATACAGGCCTCTTGTTGGTTGCGATGTACTCTCTTCCTCTAGCTCTACTGTTTGTCCTACTATCTCAGCTGCTCCAGCTGCACATTAGTTCTTTTGGAGGGGATGTAGCTGATGATATATGTAGCTTAAAACAGAATTTGTAAGTAGTGAAAACAAAAGGAGCAAGTTTGGGGCGGAGGCATAAAAACTATGCTACAGTGCTAAGGCCCCATAAAATAACCACTGTATGCCAATACACTTAACAACTGACATGATTTGTACTCTGTGATTAGATTAATGGACATCGACTTTGATGTGTGTTGGGCATTTCATCTTTTAAAATGAATTTTCATGACAGAATGTGTTTGCCCACTCTATATTCATCACTGCTGTTGATTTTGCTCATTTCAAAGAGCTTTTTTTCTTTATAGGTGATCCTCCCATTGACAGGTGAAGAAGAATTTGCCTCACATCCTTTGGTACTGATGTCTAAACTGCTGGCGTGAAGTAGTTTGTAGTAATTTCTGCTTTAGGAAGAGATCATGAAGTTACAAATGTACATACCTCCCTATCGTTGCACATCACTAGAGGCTATCACCTGGATACCTTCTGGGTTGTTTAAGGAGGTTGGGTTTGAGAGTTGAAAGAGAAGGAGGCACTGAAAGCATTTGGAAACTCATAAACTTACACAGTGGACAGAATGGAAAGGAAGAGATTTCACTGCAGCAATGAAGAAGCTTTCACATCATCAGTTTAATATTCTATTTCTTCTACAGTCCACATCTGGAAAGTGGCAGTATGTATGCTTGATATTTTAAAAAATATTAGTGTGCCTTACTATTGCATAACAGCCCATTTCATCCACTGAATTTACAGATACTTTCCCTGTGGAACTTAAAGGCTGCACTGCTGAATATCCTCTGCCAGGTCGTGAGGACCTTCTCAGTCCTTCAACTGAGAACAGCTTTGGGATTTCCCCACCCGACTGTTGAGTGGGTGTAGGCTCCTGGGCTGCAAGTGAGATGTATGGTGCCTGTAGTGAATGTGCTGGCTGCAGAGCCATCATTGCAGCACATGCTGCTGAAGAAAGTTTCCTGTCTGAGTCAGACTGAACTCTCCCTGGGGCTTTTCCTACGGTACAGCTCCTCAGCAAGTTCAGACCTTAGAGTCACAGCCGGGCCCTATCAGATGCTATTCTTATTACTGCTACAGGCTAGGAGAAATGGCAGAAATATGCAAATGGAAAATCTTTGTGGTAGCTACCAATACTTTCCAGACTAAAACTCGAACCCCGTATTCAAAACATAGAGGACCGATTTCAGTCTTTTGAGTAGCTCAGTTAGCTTCTAGGAAATTATATCTACTTACGCAGAGAGAATTTTTCCCCTAATCCTGGAAGCAGTTAATAAAAACATCCACACAGAAGCTGTATAGGTCATTTTATTTTTTAGCTTATTTTGCATGTAGACTAACTTCACTGACTGGTTTTAATGTAATGATTCAATTTTACAGACTGTTATTTCTTCAGTGGTCTCAAAGCATATAAAAATTTCATAAGGAAAGAGTTCTTTGATTCCAGGTGGTAAAAATTGGCTGTATCATCATTCTTCACTGCTTTTCTTTCAGTTAAGATCGTGTACTTTATTGTGGTTTCATCAAAAACTGAATACAATTTGATTGTTATGATTTAAGTAACAAAGATCTTGTGGGTTTGGATGTAGTAACCAATTGTCTGTAAAAGTATAGGATTGTGCAAATTAGTATATTCAGTGAGGCTGAGCATTCTAGTTCTCTTGGTTTTTAGAATAACTTGGAAAATTCAAGCCTTGTTTTCTTCATTGGAGTTTTATTTTTTTATTTAAAACATACCTAATAAGTGGTCTGGGCTGTTGGCAGCTGTTGGCTACCAGTCCCTGCACTCTCCAAACTCTCAGATTGAAAAATATTTTTTTCCCTCTATTATGTTGAAATTAAACAACACTGTGAAACACTTGCAGTTTTGCAAGTGTTGA
The DNA here is from genome assembly GCA_009823435.2 of Nymphicus hollandicus. Taxonomy (NCBI): domain Eukaryota; kingdom Metazoa; phylum Chordata; class Aves; order Psittaciformes; family Cacatuidae; genus Nymphicus; species Nymphicus hollandicus. The sequence goes on along the minus strand of WTXV02039322.1, from coordinate 5,061 downwards.
TTGCAAGGCAGAGAATAGGTAAAGCTGAGAAGAAAAATCTGAGTAATCTTTCTCAGCCAGCTCTGTAATGAAGAACATGAAGCCTCTAATTACTTTCCCCACTGAATGAGACTTCTAGAAGTTCAGGCATAGAGGTTCATTTATGAAGTTAAGCAAGAGGCAGGAATATGGTGTGGAAGTAGGCACTGAACAGCCTTACAGTTGCTTTAAGTAAATCCAATAACCTTTGTGTGGTATATAATTCCCTTTGTAATGTGGCTATAATGCTTATGCTAAATGTAAATCCATGAAAGATGAACACCAACACAAAACCACTTAAATGAGTCCTGCCTCGGCTTAGTAAAATCAACACTGATATTTGAGAAACTGAAAACTTTTCTCAGAGAGTTTTTAAAGCTTTACTGTTTGCTGCAAAACAGGTAGAGCACTATAGCTATCCAGGATGCTGCTTGCAAACTGAAGAATCCACAAAACCTTTGTTCTTATTTGTGCCAGAAAGTATTCTGAGATATAACAGATCAGCACACCTGATCCTCCCCCTATGCTATGCTATGCCACTGCTCATGACATTAGTGAGACCTCTGTTGCAAAAAACTTAACAGAAAAGTTGAATTTCAATTGTGGCCAAGTAATTAAGAGATTTTTCTCTTGCACAGAAAAGAAAGAAAAATCATAAAGCTGTGCATTCCTGAGGTTATGTTAAAATGCATTGCCTTCTGTCTTTCTGCCTTTCTGCCTGTGGTAAGGTAACAGAACCTGTGTTTTTTGACTATGTTGGTATTGCAACCTTTTGTGTTGCAGTGCAAGGTGCTAATGATCTTGCTAAATACTGGAGGTGGACTTTCAGATACTGTGGTGATCAGCATGTTACACAGAACCAACTGATCCACAGCCATGTTCTAATATCTATGCCAAGCACTGGTGAAGCAACAAAGCTTTTCATATGCGTAACATCTGGTCTATAAATATCATTCAAAGCATATCACAGCCAAAGATTTGACACTTCAGAAAAAGAAGCTGGTTTAATAAACTGTTCCTCTTCTTTGGAGTTAGGTTGTACCATTCTTGCCTTTGTTGAATTCAAAGAAATATATAGAATTTCCTCACTAGCTGTGAAGTATTTGCAATAATTGACAGTTTTGCTGAAGGATAATAAATAAAATTTTTAAGATTTCTCCAAACATAAAACTCAAGAAAGTTCTAGACTTTAATTCTTTACCTGAAACACACTGCATTCCATGAATTTAACATCTACCCTCCATTTTATTGCTGACGGGGATTATATCTTCCTTTTCTGTGAGCCATCCATCTCCTCTTTCTTTGGACTGGTGTAGGTGGCTGACCATATAATAGACCTATCCTCAGATAGGTCCCCAGCTAGCATAAAAGTAATTTATGTCACCTGATTGAGGACAAAATTCTGGTGAGGAAGATTAATTGCTTTCCAATGAATCTGCCATACTTAGGAGCTGTGCTCATTACAGATGGGATTCTTGACTGTACAATCATTATCACTGACATAAGTGAAACTACTTAAATAGTCATGGTCTGAGGACGGACTGACTGAAGGATTGGACTGGTAGTTATGCTCATCCTCAGCTAGGGCCTGATTCTGGTTTACAGGAGCGGGATGGAGCCCTAGATTGACAGTGTGATTGATGTTAATATCACAGTGGTGTTCCAGTCTGTTTCATTAGAATGGATCCTAAAATTATAACTATAGAGCTGCTGCTCCTCACTTCATCTATGTCCCAGTACAGGCCTCCTGTAGATTCAGTAGCTGAAGAAGTAAGTAGAAGCTGAAGGCCACCAGATCTGTTGCTGGTATACACTATTGCAGTTCCACTGAAGGGCAACAGGGTTTCAGCAATTCACAGTAGTTGAAGCTCTCCAGAAGAAACATCTCTTCAGGGGAACCCTGGAAGGACAGGCAGAGCCTGTAAGCCACAGAATGGCCTTAGAATCTTTCTGTTACCTTTTCTTTACTATCCGGGGAATGTGTGGGTACTAAAGGGAAAGAAAGAATGAAGGGAAGAACAGAAACCAAATCATGGTGATGGTGCTGAAGGAAGAAAGAAGTGTGAAAAACTGAGTCATAATGAAATCACAAATGGGGCTGTTGGGGTTGGGGGAAGCCCGTCGTGTTTGGTACCTTGGCAAGGTTAATTAATAAGTGAAAAAAAGTGAAACAGGATGAAAAAAGTAACATGTGGTAAATGCAGTGAGGTAACTAAGGCCATTTAGTGCATTTCCTTTCAAAATTCAAACACATACAAACCCAGAAATGCAACAATCCCTTATGGAGCAAGTGCATGGTTGTTGTTTATTCATACTGGTTTATGACTACTGGAAATTACTAAAGTACTTTTTGCATGAAAGAAACTTGAAAGGTCTGTGACAGTGAATATTTTACTTGGCTTTAAAACACTCAGAAACCTGTGAGCTAAAAGGGAGGTACAAATTTCACAGTTCTCCAAACCTCAGTGAGCTGTAGGACGGCAAGTTATTTTCTCACGGAGTTAAGTGTCACATCTGTAGAGGGACTCAGAGAACTTCATTGCTGTTCACAGCCACATCATCCATTGGGGTTGCCCAGGGTTATTGTATGTCCTGCTATCTTTCATATTTGCAAGCAGTTATACTGCTTGGGAGCCCTTTGCAAATGTATTTGCCTGAGCGTGTACTTGTGTGTGTTTGTGTGTTTGCCAATACGTTTGGCAAAGACAGAATGCATCTTGGCTCTAGGAAACTACAGGATATCTACTCTGACAGCATTCCAGTATTAGTAATGACATTCAACTAAGGCAGACATATCTATGGAACAATCATGCATTTGTCTGGTCTTTTGAATCAGAGATGCTAACTTGAATTGGAAAGGGCAAGGTCCTTTCAGAGCATTCATGAAGCAGTTGAGTACAGGAGTTCTAGAAGGCTAAGTTTTTTTCCATCTTGTGCTTTGGAGACTAAATATGCAAGAATGGAGCATAGCCTGAGGGAGGCTTTGTTCATGCCTGAGCTTCTGACCTCAAAATGAAGAGCTTGGAGTCAGAGAAATTTCCCTGACAACAGAGGGATGGGAAAATGGAACTGGCACTCCACATTATTCATTTCTTTGGATTATAATTTCATTCTCAAAGGGGGAATAAACTGAATCAACAAACAGTGATAAAGAAGTGATCTCTTGTCCACTGCAAAAACCATACGTATATATCTCCAAAGATCACGCAGACAAAAGTCTGCTTGCCCTTGGGGGCATGGCAGGCAGTGTTGGGTGTGCCAGGGCAGGAAACAGCACCTACCCTGTGGCATTCTGGGGTCTTCTTTGAGCCAGGAAATGCCATCATGACCTGCAGCAGATAAGATAAAGAGCTCTAAAGAGGGCTGCAGAGTCTATGAGGAGTTGTTCAAATGATTGCTTATATTCTGCATAATTAGAGAAGCTAGTGCCATTTTCCCTACTTGGTTCTTACATGTTAGTCATCTTGCCTGCATTTCGTCAGAGCTCTCTGGAACCCCCACATCTACTTTATGTCGTTGGGGGGAAAAAAGTACTCTAAACAAGCCCTCTCTACCTTCTCTAGGGATTTCACTACCTGGTAAAATGAAGAGTTAAAGTGAAAGGAAATGGAGTATGACATCAGACCTGAGGCCAAGTCGTTAATTTGTTTTTCTTGGGGGTTGTTTTTTTTTTTTTGCTGAGGCTGAACTCAAGGAAGTCAACTGGATCCTTGCCTGAGTAAGTACTGGGCTGAAATTAAGGAAGGGCTTGAAGAACTGGGTCTTTGATGATTAGGTGAATGCCTTCCATGTAATCCCAACTACTCCAAAGAGCACAGAGAAAAAAAGAAAACTGTACACTTTAGCACTTCCCACTGCCAGCTTAGGGAGGAGTACTTCAGTACTCCTCACAGAATCAGGCAGGATTCTGCAACAGAACTGATAAAACCCCACCAAAAGGGGAGCAAGACTGGGGCTGGGTGGTTGCAGCCGGGTGGTTGCAGCCAGGTGGCTGAGAAAGTTGTAATAAAACCATTTACAATTTTAATAGATTTCCCTCTCTTCAAAATCACTGTGAAGCATGAGGCTGTATCCATGCACCTCCTCTACAAGGCTTAGCACATCACAGGATTCCAGATCAGACTGGATATATTCTGCAAAACAATTGCCCGAAGTTATAATTCATATGCCTATATTACCTACTTCAGTGAATTCTTTGGCCAGTTCAGTGAAGTCCAAGAGTGGGTTTGCAAGGCTTTCACTGAAACTACTGCACACCATGCAAGCTATGCATTTAAAATAAAAGAATTGTTTTTACCTACAGGTATTGGACCTCTACAAAGGAGACTAGTTCTACTAATATATAATATCGGACCAAAAGTTCCCCCCACTCAAAAAGAAAATTATAATACTCAAAAAAGTAACCAATAAGTGACCCTGCTCAGCTTCCACAGACCTAAGGAGAACATTTTTCTTGTATCCAAATGTTATGGCCAAATTTTGTATTGGGTCTTATTGACTCCAATGAAATTGTACCAATCCCAATCAACCCTAGTTCTTAAACTTCCCTTGATTCCTAATTCCTTCCTTTCCAGTCTTTTCCTTCTCACCTCATCAAGCATGACTTGAGCTAATCCAATGGCAGGAGTACAAATGCAAGACTACAGAACTGACTAATTTTATGTATTCATTACCACAGGAGCCAGAGAGAGTCAGTAATCCTGGAATCATTTGATTAGACTGCACATAAAGCCAAATTTAATTCCATTGTTTTGCTGCCTGCAGCAGTAGTTGGGGAAGGAAAGCTATCAGTAATCCCCTTCTGTAATGCTGTCACTGTAAATAAGTGTTTTTAGTGGATTACCAAGGATGTAGATTTCATATTTTAAAAATACCTTATTACTGTATAAACTATGAGCGTAAATTAAAGTGTAAGAGGTAACAGATATATAACTAAGAGTGTTCAGGGTGTTAGCGTCGAGACAAGCACATAACCACCAGAATGGTTATATGAGGTGCTTTATTAAGGCGCCGGGAACCAGGGGTACCCACCCAAATCTGGTT
>WTXV02039320.1:19892-42713 GCA_009823435.2 Nymphicus hollandicus | reverse complement strand
GCCCATGGCAGGGGGGTTGGAACTAGATGATCTTAAGGTCTTTTCCAACCCTAACTATTCTATGATTCTATGATTCTGTGAGTTAAAACTAAAGAATACCTGTACAGTATTTCTGAAAAGTCCACAAAGTGAGAAATCAGGCTGGCACCTTCATAGGGGAAAGGTGAAAATTAATTTCCTCTTTATTTTTTTATACCATTTTGTTACATTTCTTAAGCTGTTTTGCCTTGTCTTGTTCTGCAAGTGACGCTTTCATCTCTTAGCACGGCAGTGTTTTATTGCCGTTGGTTGGTAAATGATCCCAAATAACTGTGAATTATCAGACTGCATGCTTCTATACGTGAGTTATACACCAATTCATGCAGTGAATTAGTGATTGCACAAAAACTTATTGCTTGCATCAAGAGATGTTTTAGAGAGATATTACTTGCATAGAGAGTTAAACCTGACCAAGAGTTTTATTGCTCTATTTGTACAATAATCCCTATCCAGCCTGCATAACAAAACAGCATCTGTTTCTTTTGGACATCTAACATAATCCTGTTTTAAAGAAGCAAATTCCCAAACTCTCACACTTATTAGCTGCACTGCCCCCCTAGTAGACTGTAAGTGAACAGTCTTATCAAAAGTACACTGGAGTAACAAAGAGCAGAATATAGTCCTCTTGAAAATGTTTGCTCTCTTTCTAATGCTCTAAGTTAAACAATGGCCACTTTATAATTTTAGTTTTAATTAAAGCAATTACATAAATTAGGATTTGTACAGTGCTGAACTATGTGAAGTATCTAAGAGAAGGTTTCCTTGTGAGGCTTCTCTCTTATTTCTCTATTGAGCCTTGAATCCCATTCAGACAAGCAGAGACTCTTAGGGAATTTGAAGAGGATGTAGTGCAGAAAGTAGTGTCTCTGCCACTCCACCTCACTACATGTCAAAAATAAGTCCTTATGCACCCTGCATTTCTGCAACTGAATATATTGACTTGAAAAAGTTCGGCATCGCACTGTGTTTGTGAAAATATAGATATTGCAGAATGTATGCAGAATCCTGCACCTGTTTTTCACCCTGTCAGATAATCCTGTTCAGACATCGGCCAAATAAAAGCCAATACAAACATGAATCTACTGCTATTAAAGGCAGCCTTATCGACAGCTACTTCAAAAAAGGACCCCAAAATCATGTTCTTATATAAACTAGCTACAGTATCCAAAGATAAATAATGGAAAATATTTATCCAAGGGAAGATGCAAATAGAAGCATAAGGACCTAAAAGGTAATAAATGGCATTAATTGGGCTACTGAGCATGGCTTGATCAATGAGGTTGAAGAGCCCTGCCTCTGTAATTGATTTGTCTTCACAGCTGCCTGCTTCTTTTAGTATGAGTAGCGCAGCTTCCCTGCAATGGTGTTAGCCTAAGCACAGCAACACAGCATGGCAGACAGAATCTGTGCATAAAGTCTCATACCAATTCACTAAATTTCAAGGAACAGTATTAAGCAGAGAAGGAATAGTAATGTGAATATGAAGCATACTGTACTGGCTGCTCCTAAGACCACAGGAGGAGCCTGGTGTGAAACTTACCAAGGTGCCCAAGGATTCTTTCTCCTGAATGCCATGCTGACTTAAGAGGTTAAAGCCTAAGTGACTAAAAGATTTATTATGGCATGTAAGAGGAAAAGTGTTTGGGGACTGTGTGAAAATCATTATTGGATATGTAGAAGAAGAACCTAAGGATCCAAAAAGGAATGATCAAGATGGACTGAAGAGGAACAAGTGTGGGGAAAATAGAGGGAAAATGGGATCAGGGGCTGTATGAGTGAAAACAGGTAGCTGAGCCTGCACTTCATTGCCATGGCCTATCCTGTACTCCTATTACAACCTATTTCTTTTTATCTTAGGTGCGTGTGTGTTCTCTATTCTGAGATGGTGTGTGAGGACTTTAAGTTGTACCAGGTGGCGCACAGTAGTGCAAAAACATTTGGTACCAACATCCTTCTGTGCATCCAGCCAATTAAATATTCACAGCAGAGTAATACTGCTAAGATCTTTTTCCATACCAGGGCAGTAAAAGCAGAAGTTTGTGTTTGTTATAGACCTAGAGCAAACATGTCAATTGCTCTTGCATTCAGTATCTAGAAAAAAAATAATGATAGCTAAATAAGTGGACCAATATTATCTGACAAGGGCATGGTGGTTTGGTTGGATGACTCATTGTGCCATCACTGTCTGAAGATTCCTTTGCACTAAAATTAGATCATGCGGTTCATGATCTAGCCTGGGAGTAAAGATTAGAATCCACTCATACAAACTTTTTAATCTATCTTTTTTGTGTGCATCATCAGAGTCTTTGTTAGAGAGCTGTTGTTTGCAGATGGTTGCACTTGCAGAGCAGAAAGTGCAAGACCTGAAGATAATGACATCTAATTTCCCAGCCACTTCTGTAAACCTCAATTTAGCATTTCAGCAGAACATATTTGTACCGACTGAAGCTAAATAAACAATATTCTCAGATTAGCAGCATAAAAATAAGTGCTGTGGCTCTGTTTACTTTTTCTGAGTGAAAGTGGCTTATGATGACGCCTAATTTCTGTGTCTAAAGCACTATCTTTGCTGTTGTTCTTCCTAGTTTCAGTCTCTGTAAATACTGACCTGTACATCAGACTTTACTTGGCACATGTGCTTCCATTCTCTTAAGTGATGTGGGGACAGACACTTGTTATTGACAACAATAAAATACTAAGAAATTTCCATATGACGCATCTTCAATCACTCCTGAGTCGAATATAAAAAAGATAGAATATTCAAGAACGCTTTAATGAAACTTACTGGAAGAAGATCCATGTAGGGATGAGCACAGGTGGGCTCATAACTCTGGACTTAATTACTCAAATATAGGCTCTTTGTACACCTTTGTTTCTATTGCGAGTTCTGAAACTGTGTAGTCATCCTCTGCTGAAATCCTGAAAACATAGACTGAAGTTATAGATGGTTATAATGAACTAAGGCATAAAGAGCATTTTATGTTAGGCAAATAACTTGTTTTAAAAACACTTCAGCAGTAAGTTGTGTGTTATTGATAGGCAACATTAGGAGCATCTAGTTGCCAATAGAGCTGCATTCTGCACAAGTGACTAAATATAGTAAGTAAAGGTCTCTGAAAATAATTATTAATGCATCCAACCAAAGCACCAACTAAGTTTAAGGCAACAGTTACAGTAATTTACAGTTTCTAAACTGTTTCACTGACCTCAGTTGGGCTGCTTGATATTTACCAGGCTGAGTAAATCATAAATGCAAACATTTTCTAAAGTGCCGTGGGATTGTGGCTGTGTTAACTGATGACTATCATATTTCCTCACTATTATTTTCAGAGCTGTTTCTGGGATCATATATCTGGCAGTGAAGCAAGCACTGCTGGAAAACAGATTCATATAGGCTTTATGGTCTACTTATGAATGAACTTATAAATTATTAATCCTACAATCTTTGATTGTATTGATAGCTGTTTTTGATGTTTTTACATGCATGCTCATTAAATACCTGAACCTAATTCAAATTTACTGGGTTTTAAATTATATTAATAATTACTGTTTTCTTTTAATATAACTCTGAATCTAATACACTATGGCAATACAGCCAAAGAAAATAGCTTTCCTTTTTGAAGCAGCTTTGGTTTACATGTTGTCTTCATGTTGGTTTAATTGTTGTCTTCATGTACTAATCACCATGTTTTGTAAAAGAGAGGTAAACCTAACCAGAACTGCACACTCAAGTTTTTAAGAAATGGTTTAAAATGGCTTTTTTTTTGGTTTTTTGTTTTTGTTTTTTTTTTTTTTTTTTAATCTGCTACGTACTGCAGTGGTCAATTTTTCAGCTATAATTCATTTTCTGCCAGAGTGTAATTCATATTTGTGCATTCCAGCATTTGCTCTGTAAATATGTATATTATACTAGCCTGTTAGGAAGTCGGCAGAGGCAAGCCAGCTGAGAATTAGGATCAACATGCTATTTCTGGTCAATTTGTTCTGGCAGCAAAATATTTGATAAACATAAAGTTGCATTGTAATTTCATTTGTCTTTTTCCTCCCTGTACATTCTCTATTCCAGGCCACAGCCTGAGATGTTTTTCAGCTACTCAGTTTTACTTAGATTGATATCTTAATTTGGGGAATGAAAATAAGCAGCAGGGTAATAGAAACCCGATCCTTTTATGCAGGGTTAGCCAAAACAGATTATTCCAATATTTCTAAATAACTGTCTATTAAACTAGAATTTTTTAAAGAATGATTAAACAACACAGTATTTCCTGGAAAAGAGTTCAAAGAATACCAGTATTAACCCTACTAATTTCACACAATATTGATTGTGTAACACATTTGTGGTCAAGGTATCTTACAAAAAAGTAATTCTGAAGTGAGGCTTTCCTGATGAAACAGATTTTGGACATTGGAATTCTGCTTGAGATTTGCTGTAAGATTGTTGGCAGATCTTCAGCTCAAGCACATTGTCAGAATTTCTCATTCTGATGGTTAATTTTGTTGCTGTGCAAGTGAACATGATAATTAGCCAAGAATGCAAACAGGCCAACATTGTTTTTCCAATATATTATTGGACTGGTTTTTAAGAGATAAAAATATTATAAACTGTGATTGAGCACTGACCATATTAGCTAACTGATAAACATTCTTAGATTAGTTCCATGTATTTCAGAAAGCTTTTGACTATTGCTGAATAACTGTTCTTTGTGTGAAAATTATAGGTGGATCATCTCCAAAAGAACACTGACATCTCCAGAAGGACACTCAAGTTTTATATTGACAATCAGAGTGTGCAAGTTTTATTTCAGATATTTTTCTTTAAACCACTTCATGTTCTGATGTCAAAACCTACCTCTTTATTAAGATTTGAAAATATTATACACATATTTTGTGATATTCAGATCTATCCTAGCTCTTTTGTCTTTTCTTTTTTTTCAGTTTCAAACAAAAAGGAATACCATATTATTAAGAAGTCAATAAATCTGGAATCAAAGCTGCCACTGAGAATCATTGCTAAAGCTGGATCTTCTGATACTTAAATTCAGTAATTCACTGTCAACAAGTCAGCCGTCCAAAGCAATTATAATAATTGCTGTAAACAAAGGTGGAATACAAAAACTTGTATTTTCTAAATATTCTTTTTAGTTTAAATAGTTTTCTATTCTCCTTTTGCAGCAATCCTCTGCCATTCCTTCTATTCTCAGAAGAATGGTTAGGAATACTGAAAGAGCTGTTTGGAGTTTTTCAAATATGCTGAGATTGGTTGGTTTGTTATATTTTATGTCAAGTGAGCTCATTCAGAAGTCTAATGTACACACCTCTAGTTACACCTGTGATACAGACACTGAGATAAATTCCACCTACAGACAACAGATATGGAATTATGCATGAAAACAGGTGCTGCTCTTGTCCAGTTACGTTGCAGACTTCTTGATCTTACTATTTAATAATGAGAGCACTAAGTCTGCATCTATGCCATACAGTATTCTGTAGAGTAAGCCTATCCCATACAGCATTTGGTAGTAGTTATATTGCATACACTTAAAATATTGTTATCATATGCAGTACTGTGCCAAACCAACACTAGCAATACAAAAGATATAAATTTATTTGATAATTTGATCTCTAAATATATTTTTGCTTTACTTGTGAGGACAACAGTGGGTTTCGGCACCAGGGAGTCATTAAAAAATCATCCTAACACAGGTAAGTTGAATTATCTTATGGAGAGTTTGAGCACTCTCCTTTCACTATGAAGGAAGACTAGATAACTATTTCGGACAAAACATCTACAGCTGAATTTATCCACTGTAACACAGATATCAGAAAGCTCACTTTTAAAGCTACAATTCAGTTTAATTTTTTAACAACTAATAAAATTTCACATCCTCTTCATTAGCAAAATAGGGCTTTTCAGAAAGCCCAAGAGTGAATTAGGCAAACAATATAGATGAAACTAAAAAGTACAAAAAGAAGGTAAAAGTTGCATTCAAGATACTGAAAAAAAATTACTATTCATCAAAAGAAAAGCAGTTTGGAGGTTTTGCAGCTCTTATCAAGATACCAAAACACAGCGGGAAAGAGAATTGAAAAAGAAAAACATGTACAGAGATGGGAACTACCTAAAATGAGTATTTTTCCAAGATTGTTCCTGGATAAAATAGTCATGTAGCAAAGCTTGTTTGATCAAGGATCTGATGCTGTGAGTGCAAAACTATCCAATATGGGAGAATAAAAGACACTTGCTGAAGAGTACCATATGACAGAACTCAAACGACAGTCTGCAAAAATGGGACATGGCGATGCCTTTAAAAAAAAAAAGACAAAACTGCAAAGAATTATGCTTCACAGCAGGAGTCTGCAGGCATAAGTAGAACTGCGAGTGCAAGGAGTGACAATATCAATTCTAGTTAAGCAGAACTCTTTGGAGGATTAATGGATAACATTGCTTTACATTACTATATAATAATTTCAAGTTGGATATGGGTGTACAAGCTAATGTGCTTCCAGAAGCAATGGTAATAGCATTGTTTTAATAAAAACATATTTGGTAGAAATCATTGAAGCTCTAGATTTACTGTGGTCAGAAAAAAACTCATCCCCACTAAAACAGAATATGATCTGAATTGCATATTACACATTTCACCTCATTTCACCTAAAAATTCTGAGTTAATATTCTGATACAAGGAAGAAGGCTGTAGCTTTTACATCATAGGCATAAAAAATACTGTGTCTATATATGGAATTTGCACTGGAGTTAGAAGTAAGTATACCCTTCTTGTGTTTAAAATGATCTTGAAAAGAAGCTGCATGCGAAAGAACACAGGGCAATGATAATTGCCCCTAGAGACACGAAAACTGCACAGATTATGCTAAAGAGTAGTTATACCAAGATTATGGCTCATGTCATGACCCTGGGAAAGTATCCTGCACCTTAATTCAAAGGCTGTAAGAAGACCTTAGTAAATTCATTACTCTAGTGTACAGAGAACAAATGAATAAAACTGTGATAATCTGTATATTGTTGGTCAGTACACAGGTCAGTACAGAAAAAGAAAAAAAAATTCCTGCACAGATAAAAAAAACAAACCCAAAAACCAAAACAGAATAGCTGTGTAAAAGAAAACTGTATAATTATATCTGCAAGGGTGAAAAACCTACAGGGTAAAGAATTATTCTATGACTGAGGAATCAAGAGGTTACCTTTAAGAATACATGACACACATTTGTGCATGCGAAATGTCTGTTGTGGTAGACACCAAGAATGGCCATTTGGTCTGTGTTTCTGACATAATTGCTACGATTCAGTTCAGCTAATTTTTGCAGTCAGATTTGGTCCAGAAAACTTTCAGTATGTGCTTTATGATCTCTTGAATAGTTCTTTCATCTTCATTTATTGCAATGTCTACAGGCCTGATTCAGCTGCCTTAACATGGTCCATTTGATATATACTAGGACATTGAATAAAGTTTTACAGAGCGATGTTACAGGACTTACCTACTGGACAGTTATGACTTTCTGAAGAGGCAGCTGGAGGTAAGGCAGCACTCAAAGACTCTTAAATGCTACTAGATAGTCATCTAGTGTGTAGGCAACTGAAGCAAGGCCTGAATCTCCATTATCTGTAAAAGGACTTGAAAACTTAGCTCATGTTTAAGCTTCTACTTGTAGATACCTGCATTAACATGTTTTAATCTGAGTAAATTCCACTTGAATTGTCTGCAACACAGTTGTCTAGATCTCTGCTAGGTATGTAGGCTTCCACTGTAATGGAAATATAGACAACACACAGAGTTTGATTCACTTAGCTGAAGAAATATCTGGTACCCTTTCAGATGTCCCACGGTATCTAAGATGATTGCACAGACCTGGAAGATGTGCCATAGAATAAACATGAGACCCACATCTTTCTGGAACAGGAGCTGAAAGCTGGATATGATATTCCACAGTGCCAAAAATAGCACAAGGTGGCTGTCCTCAAGCAGCTGAAAATTGACATTTATAAATTTAATAGAAATTGGCCTTTCAGATTTGTCAAGAGAAGGGTACCAAAATTCAGACTTAGGCTACATAGAGGTTTATTTGATTTGAAAGTCCTGTCTTATTTAATAGAATTTACTGTAATATCCAAAGCTGCTGCTGAGGATAAAACCCCAAAGAAAATATGTAGAACTACTTTCTGATATTGGAAAAACATTTCCATCCTCTATTATCAATTTGCAGAGGATCTCTCAGTAGTAGATGAGATGTAATTTGAAGGCACTACAGAAAAGCTGTTGCAAGGGATGTGTGTGATTAGTTAGAAATTGAGAAATCTAAGGAAAGGTCAGAAACATTCTGAACTAAAATAACATGAGCAGAGACATAAACAAAATGCAATTCTAAACTAAAGCCAAATCAAAGAAACACATCAATGCTGCTGGCACACACACACACACACAAACACAAAAGTAAAAAAAGATCCTTCACTCCCCAAAAATCAAAGTTAAACATACCACTGTCTAAAGCAAATACATATTTCTCTACTATACCAAAATGGCCTTTCACTTGGCTTTAGCATTCAGTCAAAATTTTTTATTGTTGTTATTGCTATATTGTATTGTGACATTTTCATTTTAAGAAGCTCTTGAATTCAGGTATTAAATTATGTATATATCTGTAAGATCTGGAAGCAACATTTGATATGCTGGGTTGCAGAGGGACCTCAGCAAGCTGGAGGAGCAGCTTGACAAATGTCTTACGAAATTCAACAAAGGCAACAAAGTCCTCCACTTGGAACTGAATAAAGTAGGCAACAGTACTGTGTGTGGACTGACTGGCTGGAAGGACAGCTCTGCAGAAAAGAACCTGAGGGACAGGTGGAACTTGAGTCAGCAGGCACCCTTGTGGTGAAGAAGGTTAATTCTATACTGGACTGCTGCATTATTAAGGGTATGGCCAGCAAATCAAGGGAAGAGTTTATTCCATCTTCCCAGAACTTGTGTACTTGCTTCTAGAATATCATGTCTGGTTTGGGGCACTACTGTGAATGATAGCTATCCACAAACTAGAGAAAGTCTATAGGAAGAATGTTAAAATGCTTAGGAGGTTGGACATAGGACATATATTTTGAGATCCTGAAGGACAGGATTTGTTTAGCCTGGAGACAAAAGGGAGATGAAGGGATCTAACTGCAACCTTCCACTGCCTGAAGAGGGTGATAGAGAAGATGTAGCCAAACTCCATTATAGAGAAGAAGCCATATGTGCAGTGACAGGACAAGAAACAATGATTGCAAGTTACAGGGAAGAAAATACATGGGAAGGACTCTTCATCCTGATAATGTGTAAGCCCTGGATGGGGCTGCTAAAGAGGCTATGTAGTCTTTGTGCTTGGAAACATTCAGAAATCAACTGGAAAACCTGGTGTAATTTTGAAGTTACCCTTGCTTTGAGCTGTAGGAGATTGAGCTAGATGTCCTCCAGAGGTCACTTTCAGCCTAAATTATTATATGACTGTGATTATTTATTGTCATCTTTTTTCCTATGATGAGTTCCTAGCTAACAGATCCAACTTCCACTGACATCTTAAATGTCACTCTGTCCTAAAGCAATGTTGGATTTTTCCCTGCTTTATATTTGTTTACTTCTCCTTGCTACCACTTTTATTATCCTCTTTGGAATTATCTTTTAGCATGTAGTTGAATGCCAGTGTAAGGCAAGAAAACTTAGAGCAACCCTTCAATTTCATTTACATAATACACTCAGGTTAATGAAATTAAATGAGGGGTAGAGAGGGCAGAGGGGAAGGACAGGAAAAAATGATTACTTGAATCTGTGGCATGGAGGCTAAGGTACTTTTCTGGGTGTTAGAAACATTTATCCAACATTTTGAAGACTCATGAGAAAAGGGAGTGTACCTCTTAAATAGTCACATCCCCCTTCTGTACTCTGCCACACGAATCATAAATTCGTTGCTGCATAATACCTCTGCTCCAACAGGAAAAGCCTTCCTTCACCTTTAATTCCACCTGCACTTTCCCACGTCTGTCACAAATTCTTAGTACCTAGGGCAGCCTTTTGGAACAAGTGGTTTGAATTCCTCCAGGCTGAAGAATCAATTAAACACAGGTTCTTCCACTTCTGTGTGACTAATACAGCAGTTGACTAAGATAGGAAGCAGAATAACTGATCTTTTTAAAGACTGCTTGCTAAAGGAGCTTAGCATGTTAAGAAAATGTATAGCTCAGATCCTACAAAAATATGTAGGTTTTGACTCCAGTTAATCTTAAGCATTCAAGACATTGAGCCTTACAGAGATGTACTACTTCAGGCAAGTGGAGACTAGGAAGCCAAGCAGACACATGGAATTTAGGGTTAAACTAGAATCAGGCAGCAGCTGGGTGTTATATTTGGATATAAGCACCTCGGTTCCATTTCAGTCCTATACTTTTTAAAGTATGTAGTTTAAAAGTGACATCTTCCACACCAGAAGTGATGTATAAAAAGCACATCTTTTTTTGCCAGAAATATGTAGTGACTCCTAAGAAAATGTAATGCGCTTTATAATAGTATGCCTATCCCTGCCTTTTAATGGACTATGAAAAGAATAACTTGTCTGTCTACCACGTACTTTGAACTAGTTACAGAAGATCTATGGGAACAAAGAGACTTTTGATTATTCTTCTCTACATGTTTCCAGTTGGAGACACTGCTAATATGACATCACTGCTGTTTGTGTCCACTGTTCCTTGAACCATTTGCTGAGCTCACTTTTCTTCTTGGCACACCACTTGTCTTGCATAAAACTTGTATTTTATTTGCCACACAACCCTCTTGTTTTGCACTGCTGACTTAAGCTGTAAAGATAAAATTCACCTAAACTAATATCAGGGACATAACTGAGTTGGGATTTTTATTGTTCTGGGCTTCCTCAGTAGCTGATGGAAAGGCTGTTTCAGTGAACTGCTCAACACTAAAATCAGGTGGATGGAATATTGGCCAAATCTTTTGAAATTATATCAGGATCAATTTTATACCATCCGATGTGTTGTACATCTTTACAGTGCCATTTGCATTCTGTTCTGTTCAGTAATCAGATACAAATAGTCAGAAGGAAGTTTGCTTCATGTTGCGCTAGAGTGACCATCATTATGTGGCACTAGAGTGACCATCATTATGTGACACGTGTATCCTCCAAAAGCAAAGACTGATTCCAAATGGCTTTTGCAAATACTCCACAATGTAGTCTTCTCCACACATGGCTAATTAATTTGATTCCAGTAAATGCAGAAAGAGCAAGTAAATCAGTCTGATAATAAATATTAAACAGGAATAAATGCAGGGTATTTTTTAATAACAGAATGAGAAGTATTATCTCTATGCAGAAGAACTATTCTAATTGCTACTTTCTTCTTCCTGTTTGTACTGGAAAAGAACCACTGAACCTGTACCTTTTTTTTTACCTGCTCATGTGCCAAAGCATGATGTCTGAGAGAAAAAAGGAGAGGCAAATGCAAGGGTTAGAGTGTCTTAATCTTTTGTGATTACATACATGGCCTATTTTCAAGTTTTGATAAATTCCCAGAACTGTCCTCAGATCTCTTCAAATTTATTGTAGTTGTTTTGTAGTCTACAAGTTATTCCCTCATGTGAGGGTGCCTCTGTTAACCCTGCAACACATTTTCATTCTGTGAGCCTTGTCTTGCCCTTCCAATGCTTTAGCAAGGTAACTTTTGCTCTCAATTATTAATCTGAGAAATACTTTTCTTGCTAACTGTATGAAGTCCTACTGTGATTTGTGTGATGTGTGTCTGTTCAGTGCACAGACCAGCAATGATCTGTTGTATGGGACACCTTTGTTTTTCCCCCCTCTTTTTTTTTTTTTTTTTTTTTTCAAATTATACAACTTTTTAGGTAGATACACATCTAGTCTTTGAAGAATGTCATTCAGGTACAAACAGCAGATCCTTGTTTTTCCGCAAGGCTAACAGTCCCTTTGTCTAGCCCCACTGGGCACAAAACAGAAGCACAAACAAGAAGCCTGTAATTATTTGGACTCAGTAGGTAAAATCAGTGGAGAGCATAGCTCACAGACATGTACTATAGCTAATATAAGCTTTTTTAGTGACAGTGGTTAGCAAGTGAATGCAAGGCTAGGAAGACTTTATTGGCATCTCTGCTTCCAGGGATGACTAAGAAAATTCTGGACCATCTCTGCTTTACAGATTAGCAGGTTCATTTCTTTTTCTGCAGGTCTTTTCTCAGGACTTAGGGACTGAGGAAGAGTTCAGAGGAGTTTTCTGAGTTCGTATCATATTTTCTTTTCCACTGCAGGATTTCATAAGCAGCTCTGCCAACTAGTAAAACTAAATTTTATCATCAGGGAACAAGAACAACATCCAGTCATCCAGGTGAGACTACACTAGGTTTATAACATCATCTCTAGATGGATTTATCTCTGTTCCTTCCCTTACAGAGAGACCCAGATTTATTTTTCTGAGAAAAGGGCTAAATTCTTTCTGCACATATGCCTCTAAAATTTCCTTTTTTTTTCCCTGTGGAAAAGGATTAACTAAACAAGTATAGCATTACTTGTTCTTTGTTTTTACAAATCAACAGGTCCTCAGTGATTGTTCTAGATTCAGAAATGAAGAGGCTAGCACTCAGAGGAAGCAATTTTTTAACTTCACATATTTACAAAATTCTATCCCAGCCAATTTATTCTTGACTTGTAGGTCTGCAAGGACTGAAAATTGGTTATCTATAAATAAATTTGACATTTTAAGACATTCTTTCCTGTAAATTTTGATCCGTTTATTATATTATTGTCAATGCTACACCTCAGATCATTCCATATTTGTCTGAAATGCAAATAGATGAAGAAATGAAAACTTTAACAAGTTTTAATAGGGTTTCTTTTTCTCAGACAGAAATCTAATATACAGAATTACGAAAATAAACAAACAGATGGCAGAATAGCTTTTTGGATATGATTGTTATACTTTCCCTTTGTTGCAATCCACCTCCCAGAGGAAACTGTGACAAAAGGCAATTAACTAATTTCACATATAACCACCGTCATATTATTTTTTAATCAGGTTCAAACCATATTTAAGAAAGAGGGATCATTAGGGAATGATTCGGCTTGGTTTTTGCATTTACATGTTATTCCCAGGCTGTGATAACATTCCCATACTTCTGCTGTTGGGTCTTGAAGCTACATTTGCTGTTCTACCCATCACATGCAGCGTCACACAGCAACAAGTGAACTGCATAAAGCCAGATCAAATCATTACACTGTGAATGATCCAAAACATTTGTGACTGGTAACAGTACCTTTTATCTCGGCCCCTAGCTGGTGAACTTCGCCAGTCTTCTGTTTTGTTCTGGTAGCCATACATGTAAAACTACCAGGAGATATTTTTGAAACACCGCAGTGAACAGTGTGTTACTGACTCTCAGTTCAAACCATCTTTCACATCATACCCTAACAGCATTGCTTCCCATCTGCCTCACTGCCTACAGGAGATCAGCTTCCGAACTGAAATTCAGTTGGCTGAAACTAAGTCTGAAAAAGACAGAAATGAGGCTAGAAGGAAAAGGGTAACATTTTGAAGAACTTGCCAAAGCCATGGCAACATCCTCAAATGAGGGGTCTGGTTTCTGACTGTCAAGAGACTTTGCAGCCTCAGGGTTAGCTGACATCCTCCCAGTTATGAAATCTGTCAGAAATAAATTCTCCTATCCACAATGAGCCAGCAGGCTGTTCCTATGAACATCCTCTCAGATGCTGACTTGGCAGTAGCATTGTACATATTCATGGCTTCCAGGCTCCACAGTTATAGTATTCTGTGCTGGCCGTGCCAAAAATAGCCTTCAATGGGCAGCTGATCAAAACTCATCACTCTGCTTGCTAAGCAAAATAAGTCAATTTTGGTACATCATCCCAGTGCTGTGAACACTATGCTGGTTCTTGAATGAATGCTAAATCATATTCCTTGTTCTAATCCAAATCTTCAAAGTCCTAGATAAGGTTACTTCAAGGATAATAATTTCTCACTGTGTGAAAAGACCCACACCTCAGGGGTGGTGAAGCTATCAGCTAGGCAGGCAATTATGTTGACAGAAGGAGCTTTGGAGCACACTTCCACACCAGGATGGAAAAAACCATGACGCTTACCCATCTTCAAGGCAAAATATAAAATTCATCCCTTCAGAATAAAATTAAATATTGCTAGCAAACATCACCACCCCTGCCACCACCACCACCACCACCCCCTATATACACCCACTTCCAAGAAAGACTGCAGTGTAACTACAAGTGTATAATATTACAATTAATTTAAGGTAGTATCTTTTTGTAAAATATTATGAAGTAATTAGCTTTAGGTCAATCTGACCAGCACTTTATACGGAATTCATGTTCAGTACCTCGATGATCCGATACCTTGCCGGAAAACATGGTATAAATAGATTAGATGATCTACATAAAGATTTTCATCTCAGTGTGAAAAGCACTGTGTCCCATTGCAATTGTTTTAATGATTCAGCTTCTCAAACAGCATGTTTTCCATTTCTTGAAGTAAACAACCACTTAAATCCTTGATTTGTTTTTCCCAAAGGTGTGTAACATTTCATCCCACAGCCACTCAATAAAAGAACAGAGGTGTATTTTCTGGACTTAATTCCATAAATAAACCTAAATCAGTTTGTTTTCTTTGCTTTTCATGTTCACTTAACAGGCTAGTAAATTAATAAACCTACTTGGACATCATATGGCACTTTCAGGCATACAACTACAGACGTAGGCAGGGCAAGCATCTGTATTACAATAATTAACATTGAACTGGTCCATCCTTACAGTCATGCTAAGACTGTGTACCTAGCATTATTTTTCACTTTTATTGGCAACCTCTGTTCATGAAATGAAGCAAACCTTTACATTTTAAACCAGAGAAGTAGTGAGAGCATAGTCAGCAAATTGTGTGGTGCAGACCAATATGACAGCTGGAAAACAAGTTTGAAAATAGACAGATCTTCAGTTGGTGCATATTGGCATACTTAAAGTCATTACCTTAGATGTAACTATCAAGCAAATATGAATGCTTTAAGCTTTAACAGAGAGGAAATCATTTAGGGCTAAGAGAAACATACATAAACCTAAATCTGGCTGCCCTTTACCTACCAAACCCCTTCTTTCTGCCTGAAGTCCAATTTGCCAGCTAGCCTGCTGACTTCTCTCAGACTTACAGTTGTATTCAAAGTTTTGAAAGATTTAAGTTGTACAAGACAGAAAGAATAAAGAAAAAATTAACCAGTTTTTCACAGGCTTCAGAAAATCCTCGGTGCTGTGGGCATCGTATGCATCAACAACAGGGTGGATTCCAGAAGTGTGAGAGGTTTGATTGCTTTCTTATACAAGTAATAGTATTAAGTCCTTGTCAAGGTTAAGATTTTTAAAGTGTATGAGAAAACTTAGGACCAAGGAAAAGACAGGATTATGCTTTGTTTTTTGAGGGATGCTAGTGACTATTAACAAAAAATCCCCTAGAGGATATTGCAGACTAATAAATGAGGACTGAATTTTAAATTAATAGCAGTTCCAGTTACTACAGGAAATAATTCTCAGATTCTAAAGAGACATTTTTCTCTCCTCTTTCTGTGGCTCCCTATGAAGCTTTTTTTTTTCATCCATTGCCAGAGTGCTTTCATTTTAAACTACAAGAATGTGATACTCTGTGAACGCTATACATTTTTTCGATTAAAGACACAGACGAAAATTTCCCCATAGTATATCAAAGAATTTTAGGAAGCAGTAGTTGTTGTCATTGTCCACAGAGAGTGCCAATTGCCCTGGCATGAAATTACAATTAATGATGTATCACTGGGTTACATAAAGAATGTCAAACATATGGACCATTGCTGCAGCCAAAAGATACAAGCAGCTTGCTGGAAGTATCACATAATATGCTATATTTTTCTGATGCATCAGAATGTCTTTACTAGTAAGGAAAAATATAAAATTGCAAACACATTTTTTTGCTTTAGGGCACTCAATCCTGAACTGTAGAGGAGTTGTGAATGTTCCTGGGTTTAGAGATGAAGATGAGTAATATTTTTCATCAGTCTTTCTATCTGTCCATCTATGAACACATTTCTTAGATAGCTACATTTTCCTAATAAGATATTTCAGACTAGTATCATTATCAAGACATGAGTGTTCATCCACACAAAGCAAGCTTCAAAGCACAGAGGTTTAGTTTTAATCATTGTTAATGGAAGAAATGATCTAGTTGGTAGAAAAATTGATATTAGAGGAAGCATTTTAAAAGTACATGCTTTCTGTAAAGAAAGTAAGCATAATCTTATTAGTATGCATGTTAAATTCATTTCCTTTTACACTTTGAAAGGACATGGAAAAAATTCAATTTAACATTTTCTAATGTAAAATCATCCCACAATATGTGCATGTGTGCTTTATAGTCTATAAATAACTGATTTCAAGTGGAATGTTCTTTTTCCAGATAATTGAAACACATAAGAGTCACAGAGTAACCTACTCTATAAGCACCAGTTGGAATAATATTAGCAATGACACTACTACTAATAACACCACAGCCTATTTACATCAGATCACAGAGGAACTCCAAGCATGTCTTTGCAAAGGATGATCTGCCTCACAGGAAAGTATCCACATCAGCTTCTGGCTCAAATCTCATGGCACAGTGTATCAGAAGAAGGAAACCATGCCTTGGCTTTTCCAGCCTCTGAGTCAGACAGCAAGAAGGTAAATTTGGAATTTTGTTGACTAATTGTTTGAGGCAAGAAGGGATCATGATTTCTCCATTCTTTTTCTAATCAATCATATGGGCAAGGTAGGCAGCAATATACTGTCTATGTTAATCATAGCTACACAATTTAAAGAAAATCTGAAATAATGAATATAATGGTAGACCAGATTTTATTATCAACAGAAAATAGGTCTGAAGCAAAACCATAATTTCACAGATCAACTATGGCAAGTCCCCAGTCTTAAAATCCAGTATCACCAGTTCTGTCAGTCCTAATGAAACTTCTTTGAGAGACAAGAAATAAAATGAAATGTAAAGGTGCTAATTTTCTCTCTAACTTGATTGAACAATTTCCCCTGTCAAAGAGATTTATGTTATGAAGGCACACTTCATTTCATTCACAATCTACTCGTTGTAGTTGACTTATGGCCAAATTCAAATGGAAGTTTAGTGAACCTAGATAAGTTTAATAACAGTCTATGCCAATTGTTAATTTAAAATGTTTTCAACATGACAGCATTACCTCAATGTTCCTACATACTCTTAGCTTTACAGTCATTTATAGATACATCATGTGACTCTATTTAAGTAAAAGCTAATCATCCTCATCTCACTTTAAAGTCAGAGGTTAGAAAGAGGAAACTTCAGAAGATGATTCATATCTTGTGTCTCAGGATGATGTGAACCGTTCCCTGTATATACCTTTCTCTCCATTATCTGCAGAACAAGATTTCAGACATCTAAAATTAGATACGATGAACCTTCACTTGTGCACCACTGCAGAGCTGAGTTGAGTAGACTTGAATCTAAGCTCAGTATAACCATTTTCTCATTGACTTCACTACAGCTGTATAGCAAAATAGGCTCAGGTGCACAGGTGAAGTATCACAGGTATATGTATTGCACATATCCTGTGCTAAGGTGCTGTATCAAAGCAAGCAACTAATAGTTAATAGGAAGGCAAAGTAAGAAAGCAAGAAAACAAGCAAGCAAGGAAGTGTGATACCAAACGCAAACCAAACATTTCCCCAGGCTAAAAAAATACCTTCTTTTTCAGTTACAGAACCCTTCTTTGTTTGAGGTGTTATTAAGCAGTCCCATTTCTCCTAAAATTACAAGATTTCTTCCTGTTCTACATCCAGTGCAATCAAGTGACCTTTTATAGAAAGCAAGTATTACCTGGTTTCTTCTCCTCACTAGCAATAAAGAGCTCCAATACCGACAGATTCGTCTGACAGCAGAAGGAATCATCAACTGTCCTAGAGGCAGGAACAATAGGCACCTTCCAATCCTGCAGTGATTTGAAAGATATTTCTATCAACAGGGAGATTTTCAGCATAAATTAATAATATTATTGCAAACTTAGAAAAAAGATACCTCTTCTGAGCTGTTTCTCTGTATTGTGTTTTCTTTAAAAATGCCATTACTTTTGTTTCTACAAGGCCTGTAGAAAACAATCTTGTTATAGCTCAATAATAATATTAGATTTTCAATGATCTGAAAAGAAGACTCTGTATTTGCAATGGTACCTCTAGATTTTCAAGTGTCAGAAAGCTGTAGGTAAAATTGAGCTCATAGGAATGTCTGCATGCAAAATAAATTACAAGATGCCTCTGTAATGTTGATATGCAGTATATGCATTTGCACTAGCCTGGTGTTTGGTAATAAGGAAAGATACGTCTCCATTAACTCAGGTTGCACTGTGTACTTATATTAGCATACTGTCTGTGGGATCACAGTAAACAAGTCAGGTTAATTTTTGCTTTCAGTAGGGAGGGTCAGGATGCATGTGTTTGTAAGACAAGGAAGGAGAGCAATGCCTATAAAAAGCAAAGTCCCTTGGAATGTGTAGTCCCTTGGAATGTGTAGAATGTAAGAAGTCCCATTTAATTCAGTAGGAATTAAGCCCATGCTTCAGTTATTTCGGCCACAGGATCTGGACAAACTTATGAAAATTTGCTTATCCCCATCAATTCCACAAATCTAATCCTCTTTTCTGTATTTATTATTGTACTTTCTGGCATTTTTTCTAATTTAGTCGCTGACCCAAAGACACATATTTTAATACTATTTGCTTATAAAACATCATGGCATTTTAGATGAAAATTCAGTGTTAACAGAAGGTCATAGAACTTAGCAACTAAATAAAGGACTACATAATAGCTAACTTGCAGGGCTACAAATGAGAGTCTGATATGTTAAAAGAACAAGAAAATGTCACTTTCTGAAGTCTATGAAGTGTGAGACTTTGTGCATGTATATGTTCTTCCTTACAGTGAACTTTGCAGCCAGCGTTGTAACTGTTTCCTATCTGTTCAGGGAGTCATCAAAAGATCCATCAATGTCAACTCAAAAAGTTGATGACAAAGATAATAGAAAACTTCTCATTCCGAATCAATCAAAAAGCAATTTCTTCATATAGAAATTATCTATATTCACATTTAATAGTAAACATAAAGAAACTCAGCTCAATACTAAAACATGGTCTGATTTTAGAAGAAAAGAAAGATGTGCATACTTTTTAAATACATAGCTTGTATCTGGGAAACTTATCTATGGGAGACAGTCTTTTTACCTAACCAGACAATTATTAATCAAATTCCAGGTTAGGCATCTAAGAGGAGTAGGCACTGCCAAGACAAATTTGTCTCACTTAACCGAGACGCTTAACTTGAATGTGTGATCATTCTTTCCACTGTCTACAAGGCAGATCTAGGGTGGCTGGTTGAACCCTGACAGCTAATTTTTTAAATCCCCAAGTTGGGAGAGATTAATTTCACCAGCTGTGGATAGGTAAAGGACTACAGATAGGACTTTTGACAACATAAAGAATAAGGCAAAATAGGACTGGGAAGAAGAAGAGAAGAATAAAATATTAGACTATTTATTTAGGCTACATTCCATATCAGTAATGGTATTCCATAGAATAATGATATTCCGTAAGATAGTGGAGAGTGGATTCCATACAATTTGGTTGCAAAAGAGGACCTTCATAACCACTCATCTGAAAATGCCACTCATATTTTCCTTATTTTTAAAAGGATTCAAAGATCCCCACTACATTATACATAGCTAATGCTCAGCATCAGAGAGTAAATTATCCCAAATGTAAAAAAAAGTTAGATGAATCAAAGACTGTATCTATATCAAACTTCAGCTGAAGCCACTGGGGGTCTGTGTGGGTTAAAAGCACATACATACCCTTCACATTCTGGAAACAAAATTTAATAATACCCCTAATATCCACACTTACTTTATGGACAATGTGATCATTAGACAGAGTTCCAATGTTGTCTGTTTTCTCCACAGTTATTAAAATGACAAAATGTTTTATTAAAATGGTATTTGCACTCTGGGACCCGAGTCATAAAACCAACTAGAGAACATGGAACTCTAAGACTTTTTATCTAAATATCTTTTGTCTGCTGACTATAGCAAAACTAACATTCATTTTTATTTAAACCCTCAAAGGGTAAGTAAAATAAAAAATATAATTCCATACATTTTACTTATATCTGCAGATGATATAATTTACTTTCCTTTGCCATATATAGAGTGTTGTAAAACCTTTACAAATTGTATATGAAGAAGCAAACCTATCTGACATAGTAAAGCTGATAAGCCTCAAACACCACGTCTGTGTGGTGAAAGATTTTGCAATAATCCTTTACTTTCTATATATAAAATATTCTAAATGCAAAGGTAATAGGGTTGGGTTTGGGGTTTGTTTTTTTGTTTTGTTTTGTTTTTCTCTCTAGGATTATAGAGAAAATTCTTGCAAGTTTTTTTGGTCACTGAATTAAAAAAGTACACAGGTTAGGAAATGTGATACTTTTTATGAGATATAAGAACATGAAATAACCATGTATTGAGTAAACAAAAGAATTTGGTTCCTTTTCCTCCTGTATCCATGCTTTGTACTCTAAAGGGTCTGCAGTTGTTAAGTCTCTGTTTATTGTTTTCCAGCTGAAATTAATTTCAAGTTGATATAACAGGGCTTTAAACTACTCCTACCAGTTCGATGCCAGTGCTAGCAAGGGATGGCCAGACGCTGGAGAGGGAATGCAGGTCATTAAGAGAGCACCTGAAGAGCAGCACAAAGGAATTCCAGCCACTCCAGCTGGTAAATCAGCTTCATTGGGACCCAACTTAAACACCTCTATGCAAACTCAGGTAGCATGGAGAATAAACAAGAGGAGTTAAAGATGTGTGCATGCCTGCAGGGCTATGATCTTATTGGCATCGCGAGATGTGATGGGATGACTCCTAAGACTTGAGTGTTGAATAGAGGAATACAGACTCTTTAGGAAGGACAGGCCGGGGAGATGAAGAGGGGTTGTAACCCCTCTGTCCTGGTTTCAGCTGAGATAGTGCTAATTTTTCTTCCCAGTAGCTAGTACAGTGCTGTTTTGGCTTAAGTCTGAGAATAATGTTGATAACAACCATTTTAGTTGTTGCTAAGTAGTGCTTATCCTAAGTCAAGGACTTTTCAGTTTCCCATCCTCTGTCAGTGAGGAGGGACACAAAAAGCAGGGAGGAAGCAGAGACAGGACACCTGGCCTGAACTAGCCAAGGGAGTATTCCGTATCACAGAAAGTCATGCCCAGTATATAAACTGGGGGGGAGTTGGCTGGTAGCCCTTGATCACTGCTTGGGGGTGGGTTGGGCATCGGTCAGCAGGTGGTGAGCAAATTTATTGTGCATCACTTGTTTTTTCTTGGGTGTATTCCTCTCTCTTTGTTTTTTTTTTTTTTTTCAGTATTATTATTATAGATTGCTTCCTTTAAATTATTAAACTGTTTTTGTCTCAACCAATGAGTTTTTCCTTTTTCTTTTTTCAATTCTCTTCCCTATTCCACTGAGACAATGGGGTGGGGTGGTGAGTGAGTGGCTGCATGGTTCTTAGTTGCTGGCTGGCGTTAAACCACAACACCCTCTATGTCAATTGTTATTTGTTCTTCCAGTGAAAGGTAGGCTACAGATGGTAGCAAAGAGGAAGCATTAATTAAACTTTGTACTTTATATTTCCCACTTCCTAACACGATTCCAGATAATTTTATTTTTTTTTTACACCATAATAAGACAAGTATAAAAAGCTTTATTTCCCTTTTTTTGGTAGTATAGTAGGCACTTCTGCATAACCTATGTGACCTTCTTCAAGGGATCACTCCTGGTCAAGTAGTTCAGACCAGCTAACTATGTATCCCGACCCTAAAATTCAAAGCCTGAAGCAAACTATTTTCTCTCCCATAAATAATTTTCCTTATCAAGAAAACTTAGCTCCAGATTAGGGCCCAGGAACAAATCAACACACATGTGATATGGACGTGATTTAGCCCTGGAGCTAAACAGACTGAAGCAGTTAAACAGCATATCCACACTAAGCTTACCCACCTCTCTCCTTATTTTGCACCTTTGTAAATGTGCAATGGACATCATCATGCAAGTCACTGAATAAATATGGTGAACCATTCTGCCTTGCTTTTGTTAAAGCATCCCTTGCAGTATGCCATATTCTTCTTGCTGTTGCTGGAGCTGTTACTGCTGAAGAGTAAAAGCTATAAATGCCAATATGCTAGATCAAGAAATTAGAAATTAACCTGGGAAAATTAAAATATACATCAACTAAGAAAGAGCCATGCATATTAAATACCTCTGAAAAAATGAGAGGATGAGACACAACAGAATACTGAAACACTCAGTTACACACTATGCAGCAGATTTGATTACAGATTTAGGGGTGTAGCGCAGTTAAGAGTTAATAATTTCCACTGAAAAAAAACTTAGGTACAGAGAGGACAGTAAGGCTTTGTATATAAGTCCCAAGGCACAAGAATATAAATATAGAAGGAGAGGATACAATTGTTGTCACCACAGTGATGGTGAATATGTGAGATGAAGAAAGAATGTTATTTGACACAGGAACTTATTTTATTAATTTGAAAGTATACACATTTGAATATTTATTTTCCTAAAAACAAGAATGTTTGTTTTTCTTCTATATTTGTTCTTG
>WTXV02039320.1:0-10587 GCA_009823435.2 Nymphicus hollandicus | reverse complement strand
TTTCCAACATCTTGATTCTGCAGTCTTACATCCTATTTCTAACTGTAAAACTTTATAACATCAGTAAACTTACTTCCACAGATGCTCTAATTATATCAAAGCCTAAGCAAGGCCTCTTGCCTCTGCTCACAGCTATGACAAACCTGCCCACAAGTTTCTGCTATAGAACTGATCAGCATCAAATAAATACAGTTCCTCTCATGGTTAATATGAATGTACTCAGGTTTACACCTTTGCCACATGGATGGTGCTGTCCCGGAAATTTTATAGTCAGGAGCATTGTTATGGGAAATCACTGCTTTTTCCAAGCATATGAGAAATCTCTGGTACAGACGTTTTAGGAAAAAGTTTCTTTGTAGATCAAAGAGTATCAATCAAATTTAAGTAAGCAATTTTGATAACCACTATTAACATTGCCATAACTGGATAGATTTTTGAGATGTTAATAGCAAAAGTGAGAAAGTTACTAAACAGCACACCTGTAGATTCTTTTACAATTATTAGGTATCTTAAATTTCTAAAACTTCTAAGAAGCTTAAGAATTTTAAAGTAAGAATATAAACCTGCATTAATATGTTAAGGCTCCCTTGAATCATGTTTGGAAAAAAAACATCACTCAGGTCCAGTGTCTTAGAATAATATTAGTCTGTGTCTGAAATAAAACATTACTGGTAGGATAGTCCACAGATGACCAGGTTATATAAAAATGTGTCTGTTTCAAGGGTGGTCAGATTGGCTGAGAATAGATGGCCCACAATGTAAACAAGATGGATCTGAGAAAATAGAGATTAAAAGGTAGTCCACAAAACTGGTGTGTTAGCACAATTAAAGAAAATAGAAATCAATTTTAACCAGTTACTCTTGAAGAAGGATCAAAATATTATTATAATTTAAACATACAGATAATCATCAAAACTGACCATAATTCATGGCAGAGGTAGTGCAGCCTCTAAATTGGGCATATAAAGCTGTAGCAAACCCCACTGAGCAGCGCGAGGGATCTTTTCAGAATCAGGTGTGCAGAACTGGTACTATGGTATCCTGCACTGTGTAACTAATTATGCAAGCATCACCTTGTTAGTGTGAAAGGGAGCTGTATCACAGAATCTGGTCTAAGGTTTCATTAGTGGTGTTTGGTCTCACTACATACCCTTGAGGTTTTGTCTGGCTGTAAAATCTGAATGTAACAGTTCACCTACTTTGTCTTTAGTGACAATATATTCTGCTGTAGTTACTGTTCGGTAATAGTGATGGGGAAATGGAAGCTGACCTTTTAAGGATAGGATAGGATAGGATTTGTTTGGTGAGGGTTGAGATCAGAGCATGTGAGCTATGTAGTGCTGCATCCAGAGTTATGCCGTTGTGCTTCTGGAAGAGGCTGGCCTCTGGCACTGAGCCAGGGAGGTTTCAGCCTACTAGAAACCTAAAAAAAAGGATTACATTCTCATAATAGACAGAATTTTTCTTAAAAAGCTAAGTCTTGTGATTAAAGGTGTAATATGTGGAAACCTCACCTATAGCCTGATTCTCATGGAGACTTATTCTAAGCAACAGCGATAATGTATTATCAATTACACACCCCTTATATGTCTGAATAATTCTTAATATTAAGGCAGGCTCTGTGGATGCTTCAAGGCATAAATAGAGCCCACAGTGAGCAGAGATCCACTGATATTTCTTTTTCTAAGAACTTTATTCTTCAAAGGGGCATCATTTTAATAGTCAGAAAAAGACAGACCAGTCTAGTTTTTTGTTGGTTTACCCATTACAATTCAACCACTTACGGCTATGGAAGAATATTTCAAAAGCAGAAATAGGCAGGTAGATGCTCAGCACCCACTAAATGCCAAAGGGAGTTTGGTTCTTAAGCCCCTCATGCCTTTGAAAATCTCCCACAGAAAATTCAAGCATAACAAAACATCTCAGTGCTTATTTTGTATTATGTATTCTTGTTTTCACTGCAAACCTTAAGCAAATCACCTATATCATAAAATAACACAACATTTTATTTTTTTGTGATAGACTGCATTTTAAAACCAGTGGAATAAAAGCCAATGACTGGCAGACCCTTTGGTGAACATGCAAAATGAAAAAGATACCAAGAATTTCTCTTTCTTAGCACTATGGTTTCCTAGCACCGTACCCCCAACCTCCCAAGGAACCCTGCCTTTCTTCTAATGTGAAAAGCACAGCAGTCTAGCCGGGATAAAGAAGTACATGCCATCACTGTGGGTGGATGACTGGGGAGAGTCACTCATCCACTTAACAGAAGGACCAAAGCCATCCACCTAGTGTTAAGCATATAATTTGTGCAAGCTACCTAGGCAACAAATACAGAACATACTCTCAGATACAGAACATGATCAGATACTACCTGAGTTCTTGCTGTCTTTCAGCTCGGTGCCTAAAATTAGGTAATATGGGTCTTAATGTCTACATCTCTCCATTGACTAGACAGGCAGAACAGCCTCTGTTCCAGGGACCTGGAAGCATGTGAATACCTCCTGCACCTACTGTGAACTAGGAACATCATTATTACCCACTTCTGTATATTCTACATAAAAAGCAATGAAGAGTAAATGACTGAGCACCAAGATCCTGTGGAAAAAATAGAAAAGATGACTGCCACATATGCTTCATGAAGGTCTTCCCAGATTGACAGAACCTATTTCTAACAAACTCCATGTCGGCAATATTCATTAACTTTTAAAGATCTTTTTTTATAACTGCATTTAATGAAGTGACCCAGTTCAATCTCATGGGCTCAAGAAGACTTATGATATGTCAGTTTCCTCCCAGGCACTTATGTATTCCACACTGACTCCAGCACATTACCATGAGAATGTGGGGGGTGTTTTTGAGGATCAAATGAGTTTTGTTTTACTGCCCAAAATTTTCAAAGAACTCTTATGCTGGCTGAAAAATGAAGACTCATGCTCCCACAAGGAAACATGGACCACAGATAACAATACCCAGAACTAACAATAATCATCATAAATGATAATAATAAAAATTCAAATTGCTCAGTTTCTTAGTAATTTCCTTAAAAAATACTTAAAGGCATTAAATTACTGCATGCATAGAATAGATGATAGTGAAATTCCTTGTTCTGCTTTTCATTCACTCCATTTTACTACCATATTATTGTGGGCTTAAAATACAGAGATTTAGGCAGTGTCGGGTAAACACAATCTGTGTGTAATGCAAAGACAGTAACTAATTTATTCAGAAATCGGCCCATATGAAAAATGACAATGATACTATCTTTTAATCTGATTCTTTCAGATCTGC
This sequence comes from Nymphicus hollandicus, assembly GCA_009823435.2. Taxonomy (NCBI): domain Eukaryota; kingdom Metazoa; phylum Chordata; class Aves; order Psittaciformes; family Cacatuidae; genus Nymphicus; species Nymphicus hollandicus. Next base: position 7,296 of record WTXV02039320.1, on the reverse strand, counting down.
AGTCCAGTAGTTATGCTCTCTACAAAGACAGGAATGGACACTTTAACAGGAAAGGGAAAGGTGAATGTGAGAAGCAGGTTATTTCTGTGGTAAGTTCTCTTATTGCTTAAGTCCTATAGGCAGACTAGGTTACCGATGTTCTCAATAAGAAAAGCCCTTCTTCCACATCTTTTTTGACAGAGGAACTCTAATTTAGAAGCTGGGGGAGGAAAGGCAATGGCAGCTTAGCAAGTAGATGAACTATAAAGGACTAAGGAGGAAGGATAGATCATTACTTTGTCGGTGACATGGACAGTGGGATTGAGAACACCCTCAGCAAGTTTGCCGACGCCACTGTTATGTGGTTTGGTTGATATGCTGAAGGGAAGGGATGCCATCCAGAGGGACCTTGACACGCTTGAGAGGTGGACCAATGCTCGTGAGAGCCAATGCCATCATGAAGTTCAACCAAGCCAAGTGCAGGGTCCTGCACCTGCGCTGGGGCAATCCCAGGCACAGCTACAGGTTGTGCAGAGATGTGATTCAGAGCAACCCTGAGGAGAAGGACTTGGGGGTGTTGGTCTATGAGAAACTTAACATGAGCCGGCTTCAGTGTGCGCTCACAGCCCAGAAAGCCAACCATATCCTGGACTGCATCTAAAGGAGCGTGACCAGCAGGTCAAAGGAGGTGATCCTGCCCCTCTACTCTGCTCTCGTGAGACCTCACTTGGAGTATTGTGTCCTCAACATAAGAAGGGCATGGAACTGTTGGAGCAAGTCCAGAGGAGGGCCACGAGGATGATCAGGGGGCTGGAGCACCTTCTGTGTGAAGGCAGGCTGAGAAATTTGGGGTTGTTCAGCCTATAGAAGAGAAGACTGCATGGAGACCTCATAGCAGCCTTCCAGTATCTGAAATGGGTCTAGTAACAAGAAAAGAGGTAAGGGGTTCAAACTTAAACAGAAGTTCAGGTTAGATATAAGAAAGAGGTTCTTTACTGTGAGGGTGGTGAAGCACTGGAACAGGTTGCTCAAAGAAGTGGCAAACACTTAATCCCTGGCACTGTTCAAGGCCAGGTTGGACACAGCCTTGTGCGACATGGTCTAGGGTGAGGTGTCCCTGCCTATGGCAGTGGGGTTGGAACTAGATGATCTTAAGGTCCTTTTTGACCCTAACTATTCTATGATTCTGTGATCCTTGCTTGGAACTCACTCTTTTATAACAGCTGGCTTAAATGCTGTTCAAGAAGGGAATGACATGGCAAAGAACAAGACTAGGCCTACCTTAGTTTCATGCATGAAGGGTAGAACATGATTCTACCTTCTTTACATCTTTCCAAATGAATTAATGGCTGGTTAAAGCAAGCAGAGACACTTAAGCTCTTTATTGATGAAGATCATTAATGGTTCTCTTCAGAACGGCATTTTGCCAGCATTTCTTAAGCAGCAGTTAGGGTCTTGCTCAAAATCCTATCTTTAGATGACATTAGCAAAGCCAATATTCTCCAATGTCAGGCCACACAGTATTCGGGAAGATAACTGATGTTATGCTGACGGGTCAATTCTAGCAATGTTTGCATTTCAAAGACTTTGTTGGTCCCCAACTGCCTTGGTCAGTATGTGAACAGAGAAGTGAGACTACATGTTCATTTCCTAATCACCTTATTCTGGTGATTGGCCCCTTGGATTTTTTTCCTGTGAGGGGGATATTACTATCTTGATAATGGGTTACGGCAGAAAGAACACATCCAGTTCTTCCTTTACAGGTAAAAAATTCCATCAGTAGATATTCTTGTCCCATGTTTTTAGATAGCTGTTAGGAGTAACACTGCATTGCAATTGAAACTTGAATGCAACAGATACTTTAATTTTATACCTCCTTCTCACTCAGTCAAGATTCTGGTCTTGTTACTTGTTTAGGACATGATCCTGTCATCACTGAAGTCAATGGAAAGGGTGACACTTAGCTCAGGTTCCCAGAATGCAAAGGTATCACTGGTTATTGCATAAACATTTGTGTGTAGTCTATTTACGGTAATTGTGAGGCTGTTTTCCTTTGGAGGAAAGTGAAATACACCTCTTTTCTTTAATGAAGGGTCAGAAGACACACACAGGGAAGAAATTACTTTGGTTTATCTGCATATAAGCATCCCAATTCATGATGCTGTACTCCTCTGTGCAGCCACATCATGAGACAGAAATAGGAATTAGAAGCAGATTAATACATAAATGAAAAAAACACAAAACAGTTTGGAGACATTCAGGTAACCTTAAACCTAACTTTGTTATGCAGTTTGCTTAAACCAGACCATCAAATTCTTTTATCCAGTCAATACAGAGAGATAACTAGCTGTGAAATCCAGCAAGCACCGAAACAACGTCCCTCTGCAGGCCTGTACGGACCACTTTACTGTGTAAGGAACTCCGGTATCAGAAGATTTCTGAAGCCCAGATACGCATAAATTAGGTGATTAAGGTACATAGGTGAAATTCATCTACTCTGAAGAAATATTCTGAGGTGTGTTGGAAGCTATTTCTGCAGTTCTCTATTGAGAATATATATGTGGGCTTTGCAAGATTATTCGTATCCCTGATATTCTACTGGGACTGTTACTATTACTACTTTCCAGCTTAGCACACCCCATGAGCCCACCCTCAGAGCTCAGAAAACTGCAGCAATATCTTCCTAACAAAAACCTCACAGCAGTCCTCTCTGTCTTTGCTGCAGTACCCTTTCCTTATGACTGGGCAAAATGTAGCCAAAATGTTCAGTTAGTATAAGTCATAGGAACTCATTTTCTGGAGCACCTGCCAAAGTAAATAAGTCTCTAGAGATTAAGTCACTTCAGTCAAGGCCTCTTTAAGTCTAAGTGTAATTTGTTGATAGTGATTATTTTTAAAGCACTGATGATTGCACACCTGGTTATCTGTGCACTCTCCCCATTTTTCTATCATTCCTGTTAACACTTCTTGTGAAGACCCTGCTATTAAAATCTAAATAAAAAAATTCAGTGTCAAGATAGAAGGACTGATTCTATCTTTGGAATTTCTTTCATTTGGCAATCTGGCAGAATTTAAGTCCAACCAAGCAGTCTCAAGGTGTGATAAAAAAGAAGATGCAAGATACTCGACTAGCTGTTCTTGTTGATATGTTTGATTTTTTATTGCAATACATTTTGTTTTCCATATATGAACTGTCAACCACCATGAAAAGGTTAACCCTTAAATGAGAACAATATCTAATAAGGAATAAAAATCTCAAGTAAGCTAGCTAGAAGACGTCCTTATCGATAATTTTTAAAAAACTGCTCAAAATTACCCTTGCTTTAGCTTTACATCTCTTTTGTCCTTCTTTTGCTATTAAGTGTCTTTCCCCTCCCTTTCCTTTCTTTTCCTTTCCTCTATGGATTCAAAAGTTTCTTCCCTGTTTGCCTCTGATTCCTCTAGCTTCTTCAGTGCCTCCATTCTACCCAGCCACCTGATTTCTCTCATGATCAGTATCATAACTTCTCAGAATTTTTCTCATGGCCTGTGCTCTTCTTGTCCCCTTTTCTCTCTTCTGACAATTCACCCCTTCCTTACTAGATGATCTTAAGGTCCTTTCAAACCCTAACTATTCTATGATTCTATGATTTATGGATTAGTCTTTCCCATTTTAGCAATACTATGATTTTACCTATGTTTCCCATTATTTCACTTTCATCTCCCAGCTATTATCTCACTCTTTGTGAGAGAAGAACAAGAACATGAGAACATTAGTTCTTACCATAACACTATCAGAAATCCATTCCAACCAACTTGTTTTCTCTGATTCAGTTTTAACCTTCTTCAGAGACATATGAAAGTATTTACTCTAAAATCTCTAACGACTTTCTGTCTAAAGTTCATGAGGACACCATTTTCATCCACTCACTCCTGACACACAGATCTTCTTAGAATATTGTGTGTCTATGTCTTCAACAATTCTCTCTTTGATTACCAAGGTGGTATATTTGAGAACATATTTCTCATCCACTCTTCAAACTACTGTGTGGGTTTTCTGTCCTTGCTTTCCTTCTCTCTTCCCTCTACACCTTGTTTCTGTATGATCTCGTCAGCAAATACAAATTCAACTACCATCTGTTTGCTAATGACTCACAGATATACTAGTTTACTCCAGACTAATCTCCTTATGTCCAAACTGAAATCTCAGCCTGCCTTTCTGACATCTCCTCTTGTATATGTAGCCATCATCTCCAACTCATCATGAATAAAACAAACAGCTTATCTTTCCCATGCACCAAACCTTTCTTTCTCAGTTAGTTAGCTCAAAATATAAGTCAAGATTCTAACTTGAGTCTTTTTCCATACACAAAAAATCTTTAATTTCTATGAAGACTAAATGAAATGCATGGCTCATCACAAGGAGACTGCACAAAGAGAGCTAGGCTGAAAACTCTTGCAAATGCTTAAACAAATAGTATAGGAGACCCACAGTAGCTCAAGTGGCAGCAATTCACTAGATGCTAAACCAATTACTCTGGCAATACAGTCAACATGTGTTCATAGTTAAGACACTGTATAGCTGTACATCAGCACCATGGTCACTCTTAGGCAAAACATCTCAAGTGAAGTAACTAAGAGTCACTATCTCAGACTCTCAGTACACATGGGTATGGAGCCTTCCTGAAAGGTATGACCAAAGTCTCCTCACAACCAAATATCTATTCTTCTCTCTCAATAACAGAAGTGTCTTTCCAGCTTTGACAAATGCAGTCATGCCCTTCCCATATCCAAACAGATTGCTGCCAAAAAGATTGTTTTCTGTGCTATTCTTTGCTTCCCTCCACTGGTTCTTCCTTTTCTCTCCCATCTGAAAGGAGTTACTGCTCTTCGTTCTCAAAGCTTGCTGTCAACGTCACATTTTGTTCACTGTCAAGGTACTGACTTGCCTGTCTGTTTAAACCATAATGTTAACTACAGTTACCATGTTAATTGGCTGCTTCAAACTTTCTTGCATAGCATACCTCCTGCTTAACTAGAAAACAAATACCTTCTTTTCCTTGAACTTCTTTAACAAAGTTTCCTTTTCCTCTGTTAAACCCTCTAAAATCAAAATGGTTAACCCTCTGAGCAACCTAAGTACCAAAGTGGAATGACCTTGGTGTTCTTTCCTATAGCCTGAAGGCTACTACCTACAAATCCCACCTTCCCTCAAAGGCACAAATGTCTTTCAGAAGTCTCATCTTCCTAACGTCAATTATTAATGTCACCTTAAGGACAGATGGGATCAGTGTAGGTGCTTAGAAAAGACACATTGTGCTGGAGCCTGTCCTGGGAGAGCTAAGTAATGCTTGAGGGTACTTTAAAACAGGCAACATACCTCTCCCCCCACAGCCTTGCCAACTGTTCCCCCTAAACTAAGCACTCCAGACGGAATACTATATAGTAGAACAACTAATTTAGCCCCAGGGACCCTCTTGAACAACAGTATCATAACATCCTCTCTTGCTGACCAATATTTCCTTAAAGTGACCTGCCTGCCAGTCTGTAACCATCTTTTCCCTACAACTCTCTGCTGTTTTCTCCTTCTGTTTCCAGCTTAGAAGACTTTTGTACTTACATTTATTGGCCTGAGCTGATACAGTATATATAAAACAATGATGTAGTTGTAGCTGATGTTGCAGCTGTAGTTGATGTAGCTGTAGTCATCATTATTGTCAATCTTACAAGAGAAACTTCTAGTTTGAACAGAATGTTACCACAAAAAGAAAGCAGAGACAAATCTGAACCCAAGTAACAAAATTTCTAACTGTAGACAGTCTGTGGGTAGCATAGCCTCCTTTTTATTCTTTATGATATAATAAATTGGGGTAAGGAACATATGTACATATAAATATTTTTTATTGTTCCAGCTTGGAAGACTATTACAACTAAAGAAATCATTAAATGTTTAAAGTCTGAAAAGGGAGTGTGTTAAGTATGAGTATTCAGAACTCTGCTCTCTGTTTCTGCTAACAGCTAAGGAGTTTGTGTGGCAAAAACCAATTTTGATGAAGTTGCTTATGGAGAAGACATCTACTTTATGATTTCCTCACCCTAAATGTGTGTTCTCCTGAAGATTTTTCTTCTTATAGAATTCTTTCCCCAACATACTATTTCAAATTTTAAATTTCCACATATTTTAACTTAACACTTCACAACAAACTTCTGGCAGAAAACTACTGCCTTCTGTCTCCACTGGCAAGTACAAATTCTGGTTATGGGTTCCCCCAAGCATCCCTTTTTAATGAGTATACAGTACATTTTCAGCTATGTTCTGAATCAGTAGTTTTGCTTAGATATGCACAAAAATCTCTGCAACCTATAGAAGGTGCTTCTTCTTCCTTGAAAGTGATAATACAAAAAGGTGGATTCAAATTATTAACATAGCAAGCTGGGGAAAAATGAAAAGAAAGGGGGAAAACTAACATTTCAGACTTTATATATATATATGTATGTATGGCATAGGGAAGCAAAAGGACATGCTCTCAGTTAAAAATAAATCCCTGTCAAGTTACCTTTAAATCACCTTGATTAGTACAAACAGTCTTGACATATACACTCCCCCATACTATCTATAGGGAATAGAAATATTGCCTCTCTTCAAACTTATAAATGTGCAGACTTTATGGTAGTACATTAGGTACCTAAAATACAATAAAGAGATTACAGTCATTAGGTTAAATCATCTTCCGTAATTACCATGTTTAGCTACCGAAGTTCCATGCTGAGCTCGGTGGTGGAGATTCCTCCAGGAATGCCAAGCTTCAGTTTCACAGTCATCTTCCATCTCTTTGAGGTCTGGCAAAACTTTGGAGTCACACAGGGTTTCTAAAAGTTACTGTGACAGCTGCTTGAGTCTGCAGAGAGCCTGAAATGTCAGCTGAGGGAACTGTGCTGTCCCATTTACTCCAGTGAGGCACTAACTCGGGTAACAAGTGATAATGTGCTAAAGACCAACAGTGTTTATGCACGTGGTTTACCGTCATAGGATGTGAGAAAGGAGAGAAGGTATCTTTTGCAGTGATAGTGGTTGTTTAGTGGTGTCCAGTTATTTGGCCTTATCTAGATGCTATGAGGGGAAGAAATTACCACTTGCTTGGCTCAACAGAGAAGGAACCAAGTCCCAAAAGCTCAGTAAAGGCTAGAAAATCCTCTGAAGACCAGCAAGCCCAAGGAAACAGTAAATCTAACCCCAGTCAGTCAAGACCAAGAAAGCACATATTATAGAATCATAGAATAGTTAGGGTTGGAAAGGACCTTAAGATCATCTAGTTCCAACCCCCCTGCCATGGGCAG